>JAHWXV010327645.1:0-14394 GCA_024586415.1 Phrixothrix hirtus
CTTTCGAAACGTTTAATTTTTATTAAAGATACACAGTTTTACCAAAAAATTGTTTTAATTATGAATAATAACTGTGAAAGTTTCCATAAATATTTAATATCAATTAAGCCTGTAATTTTTTGCTGCAAATCTATATTAATATACAGAGTATATAAAAATTTTCATACTGCTTTTCCTCTTTGATGGATCGATAAATACGGGCAAGGGGCCTCACCCGTACATTAATAATGAATTAGTACTCTAAAATATAAAGAAGTCATCATGATTACTTGGCACTTGCCGTTTAACATATTTTCTTTTAGTTACATCCAGGATCCAAATTACCATAGAAATGTCTGTCTCCGCTCTAAAAGTAGGTCTTAACATCGTGACATACAAGGTGTTTCTGCAAACATTTCCTGTGCCACAGCAATTGACTAGTGAGTGTAACCTTACAGTGTTCAACCTCGAACGTATCGATGAACTTCGTCTCGCTGCACTATAGCTTTACCGGCCGTCGTTGAATACTCGCGAATTTATCGCACGCATCATTGTCAATTCAGTATGTGACAAAATTATATAGTTAAATAATTTACACACTAGGTTAACATCAATATGGTTTGCAGAAAGCATTTTTGCCAAGTAATAATTGTAGGTTTTTTAACAAAAGTTCCAGGTTTACCAAATTATTCATTCCAACGCAGATTGATTTACAATTTTGTATTAATTGTAATTAAATTATTATTTTAAAACACAATGTATCCTTCCATATCTGCACACACCAATATCAATTTAAGAATTAGCTAAACTAAGCCATGTTTCACATATTTATATCAAAACTATTGCTTCTGGGATATTGTTCAAAATTCTGAAAATTACACTCGTTTCAGTTCTGTAATTCAATCCAAGTGCACAAGTCATCACGAAATTTCCAAGGGATGACCCATTACAAATGCCAGTGCTAACTTCGTTTCAACTGAAACCTGCAAGGCAAAAATATTTTCTTAGGGACTGATTTCCGAACATATCAACACTATTGCCAAAAGGCATACAAAAAGTATTATAAGTTTAGGACTTTATTAAAATTATTTTAATTACAAAAATATAAATATCTCAAGATATTAGGTAGGCATATTTACAGTGTAGAAACTCAAAATTCAAATTGCCGTTTGCATCATTGTAGATATATAACAAATTTTACATATTGAAGAAGCTTAACTATTTGTAGCCTTTAACACAGGATCATCTTCTTGAACAGCACATTTTCCAAGCTTTCAATTAACTTAAAGCAATGATATTTATTAATTTCAGTGAGCAGTTTTCTTCACAATGGCTATTTTGTTATACCCAATAGCTCTTAAAAAGGATACATAATAGTAGAAGAATGAAAATGTTCGTAAATTCTAGAAGGGTTTATTTTATTGCCTACGTATAGATTAAATGGAATAATAAACTTAAGTGAAGCATGCATCAAATAATTTGGAGAAGGCGGAAAATTTTAGTAAATTATATTATTGCTAAAATTAATCTCAGCTGAAGGACGAAACATTAAATTCATGACATAAAGCTTGTGTACTGCCTAAATTACAGTTATTGCAGCAGAAACGCATTTTCAGGATTTACATTTGTACAAGTAAATAATTCATATAGTTTATCCATGTTATTGTAAACCCACAATTTTGGAATTGTAAAACTGTCTACAAAACACACTCCAGTAACTTTATTTAAATGCAAATTAAGGTTAAAGCAACAAAATATTGGAAGCTGTCTTTAATGATAGTATTTCCTTTTAAGAGAAATTTATCGAACTCATTTGAAGGAAAATGGGTCATCACTTGATTATATTTCGCATAAGTTCCTTATGAGTGGATGTCCAAAATTTGAGATAGGCTTATTACGTACGAGTACAATATAAAATTATGTCTTAAATTATTAATAAAGGCTGATATAAAAATGCAAGGATTTAACTCTTAACATCCTCGTAACATTCTGAAATTCTCAATATAAGAATTTAGTTCCCTTCTAGAATGAACTCAAGCGAAGGTATATAATCTGATTTTAAATCAGAGAATTCTGGAGGTAACATTTTTGATTTTTGTCCGTGAAGATATTGAATACCTAATTGTTTTCAAGTATATAAATGAATTGAGGCTTTAAAATAACTATATTCAAACTAGAACGTCTTATTTTAGTGTTAAAGAAATTGGCTTATCTAATTATTATATATTGATGTTGATAATTTATTGTAACGAAGCGCGTAAAACGAAGATAGTGAACTAAAACTGTCATCTAAATTTCTGGATATTTGCATAATTATTTTTCGTTAAACGATAGTTTAATTAAAACGTAATACATTTTTTTAAATTACCTTAGCCACATAAATACTGTTATAATGAATTAATATTGTCCGAAAATTCGCTTGGTAAAGGATGAATCAGTTCAACAGTAATAGCAGATCGATTTCAGGAATCTACTGCTGAACTTTCCATTGCTTAATCGAACTCCTTCAATTACGACTTGTACAAAGAAAATAACAGTTTATTCTCATTTAAACTTTAAGTTCTTTAATAGCGTTTCTAAACTGATCAATTGTTTATTTCCAATACTAACTTCGTAAAATATTAATATTTCAAAAGTTTCATTATTTCGAAGTTTTACAGAAACGATCATTGGTTTAAATTATATTTTTCCATTCTGGCAATAACCGTTTTCATTACGAATAGAGTAGAAAATGTCTTGATATAAAATTTATATTCTATCATAGTGTTCATTACATATTAATTTAAACTTTAATTAACGTGATCAAATATTTTAGTATTTTAAAAATAAAATTCAGAAAAATATTTCCTTAAAACTCCATTCATAGAAATGAGCAACTGGGTAAATTTCAAAAAGAATTATGAAACTAAAATACAGACTGGAAAACATGTTTGCTAGTTTGAGACATATATCAATATAAATCTTAGGACCCGTTCAAGTGGTTATGTCGAGAATACCGACAAAGTAATTTTTATAAAATAGCGATTTGAACAAGACTTGACAAATAACCGTATAAAACAGTGAAGTGAAATAGAAAAGTTTTAAAATCAAGTTACGCGAATAATAAAGATACATTTTATAAATCGGTTGTCATAGGAACGTCCAAGGTTATATAAGATGAAACTTCGACAGACTCGACGTCTGTAGATCTAGTGCTAACCGGTCATTTAGTAAAGACCGGTCCTAAGTGCAAAAGTAGTGCATCTAACGTATAACGAAAGCAACCGATAAACACTTCTCGCCTTAAAAAATTAAGGAAGTATAAAGGAGTTCAGCGTAGACGTTTTGAAGTTTAAGTCACAGTAAATTACATTAATTACATTCGTATGAAACTGCAACACAAATAAATTTCTTGTTCCGAGCCCTTCCTTCGTAAAATCAAATAGATTCAAAGGGACTGCCAATTACAATGAAGATTAAAGCAAGCAAAGTTGAATATGATAACTAAGATTTTGAGTTTGAACCTTGGTTCACTCCCTAAACCAAAATCTTAATAAAATTGAGCATTTTTAAATTCGATTTGTTTATTTATAGAGTTTCACGAATGCAACTATTTTATAAATATCATTAAGGATAACAGAGCTCCAAACTCTTATAATTGCTTTATTATATGAACTTGGTTTTGATTTTTAAAGGGTATGATATTTAATTGTTTTAATAAATAAATAGAATCTGTTATCTCTAAGTTGGTTTTTAGCCATAGGTATAAAAAGAAGTATAAAGGTATGCATGTTTATGATTAAGTGAAAGGTCCTGTTCAAAATTCATTAATACATTTGGCCACCATAGTGGAGATGGAGCAAAAATTCAGGAATGTTTTGCACATGTCAAAAATCGCGGAAAAATCGTGATTTATGAGCGCCACTTTACCTTAATTGTTTTGACGGCCCGACTTTGGAAATGGGACGGTAAAGGGTCCAACTTCAAAACCGGAAGAATGTACTGTTATTATTGAATACCTAATAGTTAATTAGTTAGCCTACGCCATTGGGTAGGCGCTTCAACTCAGTTTGTTAATTAGTCTCACAACTAAAAAAAATGCTCTACTAACTTATGTCTAACGTTTTCCTGCAAGAAACTGTTATTTATTACTATTAATATTTTAAGCAAGTCGCTTAAAATGAAGATAATATAAAATGGTACAGGCAATACAAGAACATTTAAACGATCAATTACTTAATAAATAAATTCGCAAAATAGGGGACACCTCTGGGTTTGATCTCTAAAACTACCTTAATTATTAATAACAAATTACTGGTCCCGTCTAATTGTGGGCTTAATTTACTATGATTACATGAATTAAATATATTTTCGGTTCAACTAAATCTCACACAACTAAAACAAAATTGTCTATCTACTACTGGATTGAAGTAGGTTTTCTAGCGGATTATTGCTACGTTACAAGAAATGGGGGGTTGACTGTCGAATTCCCCGTGTTTAGTGACTTGTGCGATGTAATAAAATGATCGAAATGATGCCAATTACTTGAGAACCCCGCGGTGTGCGCTTCCAAAGAAAGAGTGCGAACTTTGTTTGCGGATTCATTCGTGCCTTTACGTACTGCCTCGTTGGATCCTAGCATTTACTAACGAATCGGACAGGTGATCGATTTTGACCTTAAACACAATTCGCCTTTAGCGGTAGACGGTTGAATTTTCAGTAATTCGGCGTCCAATACATAACCATACAAGGGGGTCGTCCATTATTTCCTCAAACTTACTTTTTGGCATATACACTAAATGATATTACTTCCTTTCGCCACGTTTGAGACTCTACTGCTTGCTAATGGAAGTTATCTTCTTGAAATTGCAAATGGAAGGGGATCGGTGGTTAACATTTATTTTTAGAAGAATAAACATTCTCACGGGAAATCTGATGTATCTTTATTAAGAAATATGTTTTACATAATGTGAACTGGGGTTTTTGAATATTCATAAATGTTGTTAAAAATGGGGTCGAATAATTTAAAGAATTACGTTTGTAATTTTGATATAAAAATGGTACTGGTAATTCACCAATTAGGTTTTACTATTAATTCACTTATATATGTATACCTGGTGTTTTCAAATAAATAACAAATGTTGCAAGAATTTTAGACGCGTTTACAGGCTGTTAAAAGATAGAATGAGTCATAGGTATTCTAAGGTCAAGTGTTAAGCACAAATTGATTGTTGAAATTCAATATCTAAGTTACGGGTTGCGCTTATAAATAAAAATTGAATTACTGCAGGTTAAGCACTCATTTATTTGTAAATAAACAGAATGAAATTCAATATATCATTTTAATTTGTTATGTCAGCAAATGCATTCGTAATTTTCTTGATTGCCTTACAGATTAATTAAGTGACCAATACTAGCAGTTCCTAAAATGTTTTCATTTGTATAATTTTCAAAAAAGGGCTTTAACTAAATATCGGTAGAATAACTCTCACGCTATATTTGGTTAGTTAATTTTTTACAATTTCTTTTACTTAATCTACTTTAGTTTCTAGATACTACAACTACGTTGTAATGAGTTTATGAAAGTGCAAAACCATCTTCCTGTTTGTTTAATTAGTTTTTTTAATTTTGAAGGAATTTTACAAATCACTTCTAAACGCTCATTAATTTTTTAATTTAATTAACGTTATATTAAGAACTGCAACGTTTTATTTTGATTTATTACGAATATTTTGGATTTTTAATTTTGATTTATTTCCAGAGAACCTGGAAACTGGTTTATTCCTCTATAATTTGGATTAGCATTAATTATGATTTTGTAACATAACCATGCTAAAAATTGCTAAAGAGATATAATCAGCTGTATTGTTTTGAAAACACTAGTTTATCTAGGTCTCAGTTCAATAACTTGACTTCACTCGAACAAAATAGACAATGTCGATTTGGAATAGTCTCCTATCTACCTACACATGCATTTACGTCATTAATTACGGAAATTCTTCTAACTTTAAACCGTTATAATTAGACTACTATAATTAATTACCGAGATATTAAATTATCTTTAGCTTCCTATTAACCCTTGAAATAAACCGTGTAACTTATATTTTTCAATTTAAGTTGTTCAGTGACCTATAGATATATATTTTTGTATATGTTAATTAAACCGGTATAAATTGTATATGTATTTTGTAACTAAATTTACGGTCAGTACTTATTAGTTAAGTTGAACGATTAACCTCTTGGCAGGCGGTGTATGATGGTAACCTTTTTACATCTACATCCTAAGAAATTCACGACCTGGTGTTTAGGTATCTGTAGCCACAGTTATAGTATGACTCCGCCCACTTTTTCAAATGAACGAAGTCGCACTTTTCTGTGTCTCCTACTACTCACGAAGGTTAAGAATCGCCTTGGGCCGCCCTGGACGGTTTCAGGCATCTTCTTCGTAGGCTCCTAACCCGGCAATTAGGGGGTTGGAGCTGTCCTGAAACAAAGAATATCAATTAGTGGTCAGTTCATGGATAAACGTTGGGATAGTACAGATGCTCAGATTATCGTGGATTTGCGAATTTCGCATAACTCACGGAGCGTCTGTATCCAAGCGCAAGCACTTGTTTAGGATGACTTGCAACTTCCTCATGTTTAACCTAGCGGCACATCCCCAGATGGTTGCCGCGTAGACCTTTGTCGGACGGATGATCGTCTTGTTGAGTCTAACCTTGTTTTCCAAGAAAAGCCTACTTCGGCAGTTCAACAGACAGTACAATGCTGCCAAAACGGCCTTTGCACGTGATGGTCGATATGGTGTCTCCATGACAGCCGGAAGTCGAATACGACACCAGATATCAAACTTTGTCCTCATAAGGAATCAGAATGCCAACATTTCTATTTCTTGTAGAAGACGTGTACGCCCTCGTGAAAAGAACACCACAGTGCTCTTTTCCGCGTTAACGTCGATTATTCCCATTCGTAACCAAGTTTCCAACCCAACAACTACCGCTTGAAGGTTGCGGAGGGCCAGGTTGGGGTGTGGGGATCGGGATAAGGCGGTAGTGTCGTCGGCGTAGACTGCGAGCGTCGTATTTATCTATCTGGGCAGATCACTTCCTAGAGTATAAAGCAAAGGCGAGAAGAGGTAACCTTGCGAAACCCCCGCCTCTATGTTCCCCTGTCGCGAGCGACGCCCCTTCATCTTGATTTTACACCACCTATGCTTAAGATAGGACGTAATTAGTTTAACGAGCTTCCGATGAAAGTTTGGTTTCAACATTATATACAACAATCCCAGGTGCCAAACCTTGTCGAATGCCTTGGTGACGTTCACGACGACGCGTCGAACAATGTCTCCACAATAGCTGTTGCCGTCATGTTACTATGAACGTTCTACTTACAGTAGTTATTGTCATATAATATGCACCAATGTATCATGTACATTTTTATATTATTGATTTTTATTTAATACATTTCTACATGAAAGTTTATGAATTAATATTTTTAAGAACAAAAGCTTCTTACAGAATTTGCTTTTATTTTTAACGCCTGAACAATTTACAAAATTGTACTACATTTAATCGGTTTTTAGTCGTTCAAAGATATCTACGTAAATTGATATCTAATGCATGGATTGCAAAAATTGCAGTTTCCCATAAAGATTTGTTACATTAAATTTTTTGTCAGGGATTCACTTATCGATGTTGTTGCGGTGCATTCTCTTTACGTATTTTGAGTATTACCATACTAGGCATGTATGCAGTCTTAACGATATTTAAAAAAAACTTATACCAGAAAATACGCTTAAACTTCACACAACTATGCAATTCTAATTTAGATTGCTTATTTATATATAATCGAAACGGCAAATTTTTCAGAACTAATAATTATTGCAACCATGTGTTCTGTGTTAGAAAGCACAATACTGTGATTTTATTGTAAAATCGTGTAATTCAGATTAAATTAATGATGTACGCACGTTGGCTATTGAAAAAATGTAACTCGTCGAATTCGATTATGTTAAGAAAAATAGATGTAATTAATTTGGAGAATAGTAACATATTTTCGAGAATGTTGCTTGTAAAATGCATCATCATTTTCACATCTATTGTGCTAATTATTTCATTTTAGAATTACACCTAAGGGACCATGTTAATGGCTTGTAATTTTAATTACTGAAGTTACAGATTTTTTTATTAAGACTTGTATTTTAATTAATTCATTACTTGACTCTATTATTGTTTGTATAGTGACATATTAATTTCTATTTGTTAAATAGAAGTTTTGCTTGAATATTGATGTTGACAGTTTCATGTTTATCCAAGGACATAAAAATTATCAACAATTAGTGAAAATCATGAAGTGTTCTGGACTTGCTTCGTTTAGCCTCATGAAGCCTTTTTAGATGTATCCGGCGAAATTTAATTAATTTAAGTTTAAACGTATCTCACAAGTCTAGTTGAAGAAATTGTCCGTTAATTAAACCATGTCACAGGCTAAACCGGCAATAATGCATGCGGCAAATAAAAATCACGGGTTTTTAACCACGGTCGGCAAAGCTACAGTGGAGCGAGGCGTCGTCCATCGGTACTCGCGAGAATAAACACTGTGAAGTCAAAAAAAATCGTGTTCTCAAGTCAAAAATTCTACTAGGTAATATTTGTGAAACATCCTGTATGCCAAGATGTTAGTGACCTACCTTAGAAGTGGAACCACACTCTAATGGTACTGCAGATACGCGATTAAGACTGAAAAGAAAATTTACTTATGCTAAAGGTACTCACTATTTATGACCGCTCTTGTGTGTTGCGGAGTGCTAACCTTTTTATAAAATTGGGGTTAAGCTTGCTGTTTATGCAAAATTCATTCAAAATTATCTTTACTTACGAAAGCGGGTAAATACTATGATTATTTTAATACGCCCTGTATAGGGGAAATGGTGCAAAATTATTCACAAGGATTTCAATTAAGTTCGCGAATTTAGAATGTAGTGTACTGAAGATCAACTATCTAATGACAGGAGTCAGCATGGATCACTCTGTATATCGTTTCGAATTGAACTGACTAAATTTTGAATTGTAAGGCAAGTTTCATATTTGTTGTGAAACAAATGCTTTATAATTTTTCTTATAATTTATAAATCAATGAATCAAACTTAAATTTATTATCAAGGCTTCAAGTAAAATTTATGTTGTTAAAATAAGAACACTTGTTTAGAAAAAGACACATTTATATTATAAAGCAGATCACACTACAAAGCACAAAGTTTATGACACTAAAATTGGGCAAATTCTGCCTAAATTTCTATTACGACAGTAGATACATTAGCTAACGGGAAGAGGCTCGCGCATAATTATTTTTTACAATGTAGCTATGCTAAGTGTCCTCTTTGCGTTAACGACAATTATCATATTTACAACAACTAACAGAAATCAGGAGTCTCTAACTAGGCTATCTCAATGCTTAACTAATTTTACAAGTCGGAACAAATAATTACAATACAATTCTTAAACTTAACCTATGTGACGTTTTAATGAACAAAAGTTTTTGATGTCGATTCTTAACAATAATTTCCAGCAGTTGCTATTAAAAGTTTTCAATGCATTTGTTTCATGACTAATCAAATGGAAAGTTAGGTCCCCTAATTAATTTACTTTTAATGCCAAACAGCGGTTACTTTTAGCCAGAAATGATAATAGAAGTGTTGGGCATTAATAACGAAATACTTGAAAATTTAGGAAAATACGAAAATAAACTTACAGCGACAATGTTGCCTTTCTTGACAGAATTTGCCACAGAAGTGGTCCGAATTCATAACCTAGCACGGGTAAAGGTACAAAGAACAAAGCCTGCCTAGATTCTTGCCGAATTTATTATCCCAATTATTTATGCAATCCAACATTTGGCCCAATTTGACTAGTGGTAGATCAACTTTTGACAAGGACAGTGTTAAAGATTGAAAGTAAAAGACACTAAAACCACTACTGCACATTCCAGTCGCTATTTTCGAAACATGTTGTTTCAAAGTTCACAACTGATCAATTGATTTTTGCGAAGGATGTTGACTGCTTCGCTTCTCACGGGATCTGTTCGTTCTTCCCCGTCTATGAGGTCATATCACCCGCCCTTGATATTTGCGTCCAATATCTCGGAGCGTTGTTGCACAATTAATTTTTAAACGACGTTCTCCCATTCTCATATGCATTACTTATTTGAGTATTTGCTTATATGATTTTCACACGGCGTCGTGGCATTAAGGTCAGCTTGGCGCGTGCCTTATTGGTACTTTTACTGTTTACACAAACGTTGACGCTGATGTCACCGTATGTGAGAATATAAACCAATTAAGTTCTTTTAATATCATGAATTACAGTGTATTTTTTGAAATGGATAATTTTATATATTATACGAAGCGAATCTAAATAATTTTCTGTTTTAATCTATGTATACCTTAGGACAACGATTTCTTACTGAGTTTAAATGAAATCCTACTCTAATTAAATTTCCTAAATACGTAATGTATATAGTCGTACGCAACCCTTAAATTATTCTTACTTAAAGTCTTACAAAACGCAGCATGGACTAGCAACCGTAATCACAACTGTAACTGTATAAGCTATAACCAGTGAAGATTGCTTTTTATTATTTCATTTGGACAAATTGAAAATGTTTCGTTCTACAATGAAGGTGCATAACACTGTACTTTTATTATGTATACGCGAATGTAAATAAAGATACTCTAGTATTCTAATTAATCTGTATTTTGTGAATTGTGAATTTTCCCTATATAATCCCTGCTTCTTTTTATTTTTGAAGACTGGGGCTTCGGGTTGTGGGAGTTCTGTTTGTCATGATGTTTTCAACTTCTATGGTCTTTTTACCATCAAAATATATCTGAACCGGAAGGTGTTCCAATTCACAGTAAAAATTTTGAATATAAAACGTCACATTAGCACCTCTTCCACAATTTCACTTCATTTTTGGAGAAGAAACTATACCTGAAGACCTTTTTTCCGGTACAAAACAATTTATATCAATCAGGATTAAACAGGAACACTTTAAACTCTAGAAAAGGCAGACTAAACGATGAACCTCAGCGGCTACTTTACTATAATTAGCTTATGTACATCGTAACCCGAAAAACGCTACAGCAATTAGCAGAATTGCTATTAATGTGTTAAAAGCTAAAATTTAATTTGTTTTCAACTTAGTAACTGCTTCTGGTTATTTAATTCTTCCTTAGGACCTTTAGTACATGTACAGTGACTCATAAAGCATATAACTATATTGATTTTGGGCTGAAATTCGGTCGTTTTATTGCAACATTGTGTATGTTTTATTAACAAAAGCTATACAGGAAAATTTTATATTTAGACCTTTTTAGTTTCACAGTTCTTATATACACATATTTTAATACAGTGCATTGCTCGATAGTAGTTTCATGTTTATTAAAACAGATCTGCATTCTATAATTAAGACTTAAAGTAAAACGGAAGAGTCAATTCAGGATGATAACTTGTTTATCATTTTTACTAAATAAAGTTAGTTTTCTGTTTCTGAAATAGTTGTGATGGTTTATTAAATCAGGATTATACAGTGCATATAATTTACTAAGTTGTAACGTACCTGGGGTCGTTACAATGGTTTATTTGTGGGTAACTTCAGTGGATTCGCTCTAAGGTTGACCTAGATATCAGAAAATATATGTTTGTGGACATACTATGGTTACGGAAGGGTTTAAATAGACAGAGCTTGTAACATATATTTTTCCTGATCCTGTTAACAATAAAATTTATTAATTTAGCTCGCGAAATCACACACCGCCCTATTCAATGGGACGTGGGCTCGCTGCAGTGAAGAGCCATGTGATTACTTAAACTCGGGTTCTTATGGTCAGCTCGTTGCTAAATGGTTTCAAATACAAAGGCCTAATGTTCCAGTGAATTGCAAAATTATTTGGTCAATGATAATAAAATAACTACACCTCGTGCTGCAACCACCTTGGTTTACTTAGTTATTAAATATTTTCTGATTTTTTTTGAATACATAAACGGAGCAGCCACAGTCATATTTGCTTATTGTAAAAAAATCATTCTTTCAATTCAAGAGAAAATATAAATTATCGAGTACAATCCATAATTACCTGCCAAGATAATTTCTAGGCGTGCCTGGTATGGATAGGTGTAACTCCTTGTAATTACCCAAAAAATTAACAAAACACCCAAAATGAATGCGTAGAAAGATAACTATTTCTTTTGCCAGAAAATTATCTTCGGGTGTGGACATTAAAGGGGTCTCTCGCACCAGTGAACTGTAAATTTACTACCTATGCATAGTTGCTGAAATTCAATTTTATCTACATTTTCACAGGAAACTTATTTTATACAATTCTGCTATTTCTACAGACATAATTCGCCATATAAAGAGTTTTTTACATATCACTAAAAAGTCTGACACAACAATTCCGGTTATGTTCCTGGTATTTTAAAAAATGTAACTACAATGTCTAGAACTTAAACCTATTCTTATGTACAGGATGTTACAAATAACTTTTGAATAAACAAGTCATGCAACTTTTGGCTATATGGGCCAACGTTTAAAACGCCTAATCCTAGTTTATTAAATGTAAATAAAGACCGGAAAATTCCAAGGAGTTGCAAGCTTTATCAAAAAGAATAGTTTTTTCTGAAATCACTCATTTCATTTTTGTGACCAGCTCTGTATATCTTATTGGTTTTATATCTAACTTGCCTATTTTCTTTTAGTTTTAAGGACCGTTTAATTTATTTTGGAATTTATTCATACTTTTTACCAGTTTCAATCTTATTTGTTACACCCTGTAGGTTTAATTAAGGTTTGTCATATTTAATTAGCAATTCAGATTATAGGTTATAGCTTTGAGAACTTTTGCAAGTGATTTTTGCTATTTTTTTATCCCAGTATAAAGACGAAATGTATTTTTTCGCATTTCGTTAAACGAAATAGTGTATCTATTTATTATTTGCATCTTTTAATTTGAACATTTTTCCTAGATTCTAAACTAAACTAACTATTTGTGCAATTGTTTTATTTCCAATGCATTTAATTTTAATTGCTCGTTTAAAATAGAGTTATTCATGATGTTTAACTACCTCTTGATAGAGGGCGTATTATTTATGTAACTTTCTCGGTTGGTATTAATATTGAATATATATCATACTCAAAATGGTGAGATGTACATTAGCAGCAATGTGCTTAATTGTTGTTAATTTACATTGTGGTGTTAGCTGTCGTGTTTTGTTTATAGTATTTATAGTTAAGTGAACGCGGATTTTAAAGATTAACCATGTATATGATGGTGACAGAAATTTATTGTGCTGTTTCAGGTATGTTTATCTTTTTATTCGGTTTTTAAAACATCCTTGCAAATGTTTGTAAATACGGATTTGTACCAGGTTGGCTAGTGCTACACGTAGTAATTAGGGCTCACCCTCAGGTAGAAATACAAGAGAAATTTGTGAAGTAAGCCCTGTACATGGTGGTTTCTTAGGATTCATGCTCAGGTAGAAATTCAAGAGATTTTTGCGTAGTAAGCTATTTCCTCATATGTACTTTCCTCCAGGTAGCAAAACAAAGATGCTCGTGTCAAGTACATTCTTCAATCAATTCAGATCAATTTTCAAAGTTTATATTGATCAAGGTTGAGTATAAGATTTACAAAATTAAAGAGAATAATTTCTACAAATTTTGGCTACTGCAGACTATCATACGTCTCTTTAGCCGTGGTGGGTTGAGGTTTATGGAATTACTAAAAAAAAAAAAAGTGTTGTTTTTGTTTACAAAAATTTTGGAAAACAATGCTAAGTATTTGGGATACGTGGTCGGTCTGCGGAGTGGGCGTGATCAGTCGTTTTGTCGGCAGTACGTCAACGGAGTATTTTCGAGTATGTCTTGTAGGTTTTCTGGTAGTTGGATTCCGGCGGAGCTGCTTTGAAGAATGGCGGCGGGTAGGTTCGGGATGTAGATCTTCGGTTTGCGGCCGTGTAGGAAGGTGGTCCGGAGGATGTGCGGCTGTGGGTAGTCCGGGTTTGAGGCGCGGATGATGAGCCTGGAGCATAGGCCTCGGAGATGTGCACCGATAGAAGGAATACTACCGAAATCGCAAACTTCCCGGGAGGGATGAAAGCGGCCAAGGCAGAGCATTCCCATAACGATAGCCCGTTCTTTGGAGTTGAGTGTTTTCTATAGCGAATTGCAAATGGTCCTGAAATACAGAAATCTGTAGTCAATTATGGGTCTTATGTATATTTTGTAAGTGTGGAGGAGCGTGGCAGCCGCGAATGCTGGCTCCGAGTTTGGGTAGGGGCCCGCGCCGTCTCTGAATGTACCTCTGTTCTCCAGTTGATAGACGTAAATGTCACTCCAAAATAGGTGACGCTATCGGGAAGCCGGAGGTCGCCCCCCCCC
>JAHWXV010327649.1:0-20599 GCA_024586415.1 Phrixothrix hirtus
ATAAACATTTTTTTTAGAACTCAGTGTGTTTTTTACCCCATTTTATTATAATAATAAATTAAAAAATATTGCATACCAGTATGCATATTTGGTCAATAAAAGGCATATAAGTGCATATTTTAAAGGCAAACAAGGCATATATATGCGCATATTTTGGCTGCATTTAAATGGATATATTCCGCCCCCTACTTATTATTATAATAAACCAAGTATCTGTAGAATACGTCTTTTGGTAATGATGTTTTACAGTATAACAGATACCGAGTACATTTTTAAAAATGTAGTTTAGACCTCGGATACACCTTTTACCGCCAAAATTGGAGGAAAGATATACCAAAAAATATACGCATCATGATAACAGTTTCCGGTTTTGTGTACAAGAAACTTTCAAGGTTAACCATTTATCAATATCCACTCGTGTGAGTTCTAATTGAAAAAAGTATAATTATTCAGAAAATAAAGTCTTAAAACCAAACTTCCCAAAGCTGTTTGGCTTTAGTTTTCGCTTATACAGAGTATACAGGATCAATACTAAAGCAGCAGATACACCTTGGTATGTACGGGGTGAGCGAAACTCGATGTCTCAGCTCTACTAGAAGAAGAAGAAAAACGATAGAAAACATCTAAAAAGAGGTTCCTAAATGGGATTGAGTAAGGTCCATTTTAAGCTAAATTTGTGGTTTGAAGTCAGAAAAATTGCAGGTTGAAAAAGTTGACTAAAAAATTATGATCAATTAAGAAATTATTTGATGAAAAAAGGATTGTAAAAGCTGTAAAACTTATTTCATCGTTAATGCGTTAATCGATAATTGATAACAATCTAATAAGTTTTTCAGGTTTTACAATCCTTTTAAGTTTTTTACCAAATAGTTCCTTAATTGACTTGACTTTGAACAACACACTATAAATTACGTTTCATAAAAATCTGTTAAGCATTGTTATTAACTACAATTCTTTATAGTCCATAAAAATATTTTGTGGTTATAGTTGTAGCGCCTCTTGATGGCTAACTAATATTAATTGCTGAAATATTAATTACTGTATTGCAAGTTTATTTATAGCTTCAAGAAGCATAAATCAACTACAGCATTCATAACAACTTTCATCTCTAATTTCTAATTAGAAGAAAAGTTTGTGAGCAGACTACCGTTTTTCATTATTTGTTAAATAATAAGCCCAGTACAAATGAGGATGAACTCTGAACATAAGATTAAGGAATTCAAACTGCTATTTATATAGAAAGAAGGAATTGCGAAAACATCTACAATCTTAAGGAACAAAATTAGTTATAATGGTGATGTAATAAATTCCAATGCTATGTTTCATTGTGTGCGACCTTGAATTTATTTCGATATTAGTAGCATTAAAGAGTCATTCGCGATTACATGATTTATCTTAGTGCTGTAGAATCTTCGAAAATGTTCTATGGAATTTTCTGGAATATTCTACAAAAAGTTTGTTATTTTTAATTTTGTTCACTGTCCCCTTCTTAAGACTGTTACGTGCCGTATCAGCAATCCTAGATTTTTATCTTATAATGGTCCTAATTTTGTCTTCAAGTGTTGGAATTTGCACTACGATTCATTCTTGTAGTCCTGTTTCTTGAAAATGACAGTCCGCAGATTTTTGTTGTTGATGGAGTTCCTCTTAAATTCTAACTACAAACCAGAATCTTCATACCAATGTCTCTAAACACTACCTATAACACATTACCTACTACGCGACAATTATCTTGGTCTAGAATAGTGCCGAGTTTTGACACGGTTAATTTTCTACCATCATTCCCCCAAAATTGTCTTCTTAGGTCCCATACACAAATATTCATAGAGTTGGTTCTGATGGGACAAGACTTTTATCACGAGGTAGTAAATATTTCCCTACCTTGGCGATGACGGCGCAGTAGGTGACATATAATCCCAATTTCTGGCCGTTGCCGCTATATTTACTCTACTCCACGATATATTTTTTTAAATTAGACTGAGATTCCACAGCACATTCGGTTGTATCTGGCGACATAATAAGCTAGGAGGTACTTCTCTCGTACATCGAATAGATATCTAAATTATTCAACGATAACACCAAATCGAGCTTTCTGGGGTCCTGAATAAGTGAACATAAATTCAGTAAAGGGTTAATCACTATACTTGGCTTCTACCTTATTCTGCGTTTATCCCAACTATTAGGTTAACCGATTCATGTGCACTATGCTAAGTCTTACGGAAACAATTTCATTACTCAATAGATTACATCGTTGATTCTGTTTACTTTCTCTATCCCTATATGAAATATACGTAAAGGAAAATTTACTCGTATTGCTTTCGACCAAAATTTTCGATGTCGAAATTTTAGTGGAAATACACGTTTTCTGGTCCCCTGAGTACGAAAATCATGGAAATTGGTCTGTCTGTGTGTGTGTGTGTGTGTGTGTGCGTTTGTATGTGTCTGTGTGTGTCTGTGTGTGTGTCTGTGTGTGTGTATGTATGTGTGTGTGTGGGTGGGTGGGTGTTTGCGTGCGTGGGTGCGTGTGTGGGTGCGTGCGTGTGTATGTGCATGCGTGCGTACGTGCATGGGTGCATGTGTATGTGTATGTGTGTGTGTGTGTGTGTGTGTGTGTGTGTGTGTGTGTGTGTCTGTGTGTGTAAGTGTGTGAGTGTGTGCGCGTGTGCGAGCGTGCATGGGTGTATGCCTTAGTGCGTACATGCGTAGGTGTGCGCTGTTAGTTAGACATCAATATCCCGGTGCCGAAACGAGGTCGCGTCACTCTCGCACACGATTATTACACCTCGGGGTTTCGCTCACCGTAGCAACATTGTTCACTAAGTAGTTTCTTTAGTCCTTGTTTAAAATAAATAATTAAAGAATAAACATTTAAAAATAAAAGTCAAAAAAAGTTTATTTATACAGTTAAAAAGAAACAAGTAAAAATTAAAATAAAAGTAATTAACAAGAAAACAAGGTCTGGTGAAAATAAAGTTTATAGGGGTCACACTAAACAAATAACTGTGTTTGAAAAGGAAACTTACGGTTCTCTAGGCTTTGAAACGAATGTTTAACTTCCTTTGAATCCTATTTGTTTATTACTACCCAAGTTACAATAATTAATATAGAAACTACTATTTCAATGTTTACAAACATGCGTACGATATAAACGCAAAGGATAAAGTAGCCTACTGACTCAGTTATTAAGTTACAGCTATTGCCATACAAATAAAGAATGACTGTGGGCGGTCTTGTAGTATCGAGTTCCGAAGCACGGAACTGGAAATGTGTTTTAATGCAAATAAAATTATTAAACGGAAAGAGAAAAAATATCGATTTTTACAAGGAAGACAGTTAAAACTGTTTTTGCAAATATTGTCTTATGGTTACCTTGTTTACGACGCACATTGGCACAAGAACTGATACTAAGGCCGCACTTCCCATAATTGTGTATCATTCGCAACGGAACTTAAACGGTCTGTATTGTTAGATGTGAAACACTTTGCTGGAAAGTATTTTTCACCCTCAGCAGGGATTGGGAATTTTTTTGTGATTGATTTGATGCGGGGGAGCGTGGTGGGTTTCTGGCTGGGAAACAACTGACTCACTCTCCCCTTTCCCGTTCCTTTTATCTAGATTTGTTTTAAATGGCCCACGAGGTCGACCAATGGGTATTAAAGTGTTACGCAGGCATTTACGCGTAGTATAAATGTAACAGTGTGAACGTTTGAGCGTGCGCAGTAGGGTGCATCGAACTGCCGTCAGATACCCACGCATTTGTCGGTCGCTCCTCTATACCTTGTTCAGATACTGTAAATTAGGCCCCTTCAGATTTATACAGAGAGTCGGTTACTGTATTAACTAACCGCCTAGTGTTTCTAGTAGACGTACGCCATGTTAGACGACCCCACTCGCAACACATTAGTGGGATACCTAGAATGGTTCGACGATATAAACCCTAGCAAACTAACAAGGGCCTCCAACGACGCTCTACGTCATCTCCCGAACCACATAATAAAGATGGCCAGAAACCACCCTGAAGTTATGGAAAACGAAGCCGAAAAGTGCTACAAGAATATCCAACAGCGAAACCCGCTTGCAAACTTTTAAACGAGGTAATGGAATATTCCTGGGACGCCGCCTCTGACGAAGATGACTTTCAACCAGTAAACATGCAAAGGAAATCCTCAGCAAGAAACGCAGAAGATAAATTTGCGCCAAAAATTAAACTGAGCAACAAGTTCGAAGCACTAAGTAAAGAGGCAGAACAAAAAACCGCCTATCAAGGGGAATCAATATCCCGCCCATCATCCTCAGACAGGCCGAAAAATGGACAACGTTCACAAAAGAACTAGCCACCATAAGCTTAACAATATACAAGGTCAAAAGTATTTAGCTGGGGATCAAGATATACCCGGATACAGCAGACGATTATCGAGGCATAAGTAAATACTTCACCGCAGAAGGCATCGAGTTTCATACCTACCTACCAGAAGAGAAACCAGTACGTGTCGTAATACGTGGAATACCAACCTTCATGATGGAGGAAGACATTGTCCAAGAGCTAAAGGACATAGGGCTTCCAGTGCGATCGGCGCGTAGAATGTTCAAGGGGGCAGAGAAAATTCTGATGCCTTTGGTATTCGCTGAACTACAGAAATCACTAGAGGAGAAAAAGGTATACGACGTAAAAATACTTTTTAACCTAGTAATAACAATGGAGTTACAGCATAGTAAAAAACAATCAATTCAAGGCTGTGCATCACGCCCGAGAATTCCGCGAACTGTGACTACGGGCACACCGCTAGTTACCGAGGTTCCCCGGAATTCCCCAAATTGCACAAAGCAGTGACACGTGAAAATGCAGTCACAGCGCCCCACGATGGCGCCTCCTACGCATGTGTAATAAAGAACAAGCGACCCGTAAATGAAGAAAACCACGCCTCCATCGCATTCAATATCAACCAACTTCTCCATGTAGGGCAGATCATATCAAAAGCTACAAAACAAGCAATCACGTTTGTGGAAGGCATGCTAAGCATAATAAACAATCTTCCAGAGATTTTTGCGGTCTTTGGACATTAAACTCAATATCTCGGCCTTCAGGAGAAGCTGCATAGCGGCACACCACATTTAAGTCAAAGGCCTAAATGCAACGGCGGCAAGGGAGCACATTCTAGTAAACCAGTTTACATTAAAAAGTTAGTTGTGCGTGCGTACATGCGCCCGAGCGTTCATGCTTGTATGTGTGCGTGAATGTATACGTGCGTGCGACCGACCGAGTGTGCATGCGTTTGTGCGTATGTATGTGAACACGATAACTCGAAAGCGTAAAACCCTAGATCAACAAAAGTTTATATTTGCGTTTTCATCCGCGCAGTCACGCGCCTGAAACAATTCCATTAATGTCGGATAACTGGAAGTACCACTTTACTCGTCTAATTTTTTAGTTTTTTGAGATTCTCTCTAATTCGACTATAACGATTTTTAAAAAATGTACTACGTTTCTTATACATTTATGGACTTTTTATATAATGTAGAAAGTTACTCAGAAAAGTTTCCGTAAATCGCGTAACCAAAAGTAATTTCATCCGTTAACTCTGAATAAAATAGCTATGAAACTAAAAGTCCTAGCTAAATAAAAATTTATACTTAAGGTGATAATTACCTTCTTGTGAAAAGCAAAAATTTGGTTAAAATCGAATTACCGAATTCTTCATTATCACGGTTTTCTTGAAATCGGCTATAACGATTTTTTCTAAAATTAATATATTTAGTAGCCACTTAATTTAGTTTTATATTAACCAAGGAGTTTCTCTAATACATTTTTAAACATCGGGTAACTGGAATTACTTGGAGTATTACTTGTGAACAACATATCTCAAAAACAAATCATCATATGAAAATCAAAAGCTATATTTACGTTTTCTACTTTGTGTGCATGAGACGGCAAGAATAGAGTTCAAATAGATTGATCAGAAGTTCCACTTTGTTCTTGCAATTTTTAAGTTTCTTGCGATTTTCTCGAGCACGTCTTATGTCTTTGATATAGTTTTACATGAAATTAGCGGCTTTCCTGAAAAAGTACATTGAAACAAGTTGTCCGAGAAAAACTTTCAAGTTAACAGCGTTTTGCGTGTCCAGTAACTTGGATGGGCGACCGTTCCAGTAGTCGTTCCCAAAATAAACATACATAATATTTTCATCAGTTGTGGATATTTGCATATTTGTACGCAAGAGAAAATCGTGTGTTATTTCACATCGGATTTTTTATTGTTGTAATTTACTTAACGTTGATCTTTCTTTATTATTAGTTCAATGCAGGTAGGTTATATACCAGTAAAGCATAGAAACTTCTTTTTCCTGAGTTTATATATATAATATTAATAGTAATTTGTCAGCTCTCGCTGTTCTTTTGTTGCGTTTACGTTATTTAAATCAGTAAAATATAAATATGCTCTACGAATTATATTATCTACTTCTAAAATTTTAATTAAAATTCAACCCAATTCATTAACCAGTAAAAACATCCTTTTATTTAAGAATAATCTGACTTTTTATTGAACTATATTAATGTACCTCGTATAATATAGTTATCACATTTTTGAAGAACTAAATATAGAACGTTATTTTCATAAAATTCCATTCCTTAGGAGTTTTAATAAATAATATACTTCGTTAAGGCAGAAACAAATGCAATACTTTTCCGGGAATTTGTAATAATGAATTACGCACCAAGTTGTGTGTCGCTAATTGAAGGTCAACGTTGAAACAAAATGTTATCATGCAGCGTTGCTGCAATGGTATGATCTCACCAAAAGGGGGTGAGATATGATTCCGCGGGAATGTTTCTGTGACAAAAAAGTTAGTTCTAATACAGCCACGTTGAAGTAAAGAAGCTTAAAGCAATTAGTGTTGTTCGGGGGTGTCTTTTATATTTATTTTAGGAAACTACTTGGGCTTTAGTTAAAGAATTTAAGTACCTGCCGGGTTATAGACCTGTAGGCAGAAAACTCCGAAAAATTGGGATTTGTCCTTTAACTAAAATACGGCCGGTTTCAAATATGCATCTTTCCACCGGTGAGGGGTTATCGTTCCTAAGAATAGAAGGTTAACCAATTCGCGAGCACAAAGTAAACATTCAGCTGTAAGTGTTTTATATTTTCTTTGTTCTTTCTTCGCTTACCCTGATTTTGGCAAGGAAGAATTACCTGTGCAAACCTTTGAAATCATCCAAGGTTGTGCTGTCACAGCTGATCTACTTTTAACTGTGCAAAAGTAACATAAATTTAATTAAAAGACGTACCGTCGTTTTACCTGAATAGTCTTGAAATAAATAAATTACAGACTTAAGATATTTACCGTAACCGTAAATCAGAAAAAACTCATTTTATAATTTTAATTCTAATTATGTAATTGTTTATAAGACATATTTCCATTAACGTTTTAATTATTAATTTTAGCTGTACCATTATTTAAAAGACCCTGGGGTATCCATTTTATTCATGCGTTATGTTGACATTTCTTGTCTGTACATATTGTTTTGTCGCTAGCAAGAACCTAGAGCTCATTTCAAAATTGGTTTCTTTGTTCAAACCCCTTAGTTGTAACAACCAGCTGATTCTCTCGGCAAAAATTGGCCACGAGCCTAGTTGAATGTATGTGTGCTTTATCTCTTATACTTTGATTTGAGTTTATATATATATTTGTGTAATTTTGTGCAAAACCAAAGCTAATATAAAGATGTTCTTGTGCTACGAATTTTTGTTTTCATTTAATCAAAATACAACCTAGAGTGCTATTTTAGATGTACAGTGCGCGTGCAAAAGTGAATTAGTATTATGCAAATTTACTCAAAGTAAAGGTCCTAACTTATTTATTTCTGAGTTAAGGTAAAACTTATTAATTAAATCATATACAGGGTGGTCAGTTTTGAAACCAGCCCTTAGTTATTTTATTCAATGCACAGCACGATTTCAATTTTTGCAAGTAACGTAACTGATCAATGAACCTTCAGTAGCATTATTTTAATAATTTTCATATACAGTATGATCATAAGTGAATAAGCATCTTTAGCATTAGAACATTTCTTTCAATTTTAATCCAGTTTCTGCAGTAACTTTATAGCGTCTGTTTTCCGCTTGAAGGTAAAGTCACTAAGATCGTGACATACAGGGTGTTCTCTAAATACCGCCTGTTAGCAGTTGTCTTGAAAACAGTAGCGCCCATATTTACCGATTTAGACTTATTATACCTATAGTATTTAGCCTTGTAGTATCGATGGACTACGCCTCGCTCCACTGAAAGTTTGCCGGCCGTGGTAAAACACTCGTGAATTCTGCCACATGAGTTATTGTCATATCGTCTTGTGACAAATTATATTATTTAAATAACGTCTCGATTAGTGCGATGGTTAGGTTGTTTGCCTCTTTATTGAAGGGAAGCAGGTTCAAACCCGATCAAAGTCGGTAAATCTTTCAGCCGAGAAAAATTTGAGAAGCAACCCTTCTTCTCGGATAGAAAAGTAAAATCGTATGTTCTGTGTCAATGTAATGTTTGACACATTAAAATTCCCTCCAAATTCAGCAAAATTCTAGAACGCACGGCGAAATAACAATAGCAGGTTGAAGCAAGAGGGCCAATGGGATTTCCGCTTCTCAAAGTTTCAGCCATAAAACAAAACGAACTAGAGCAATATTTAAATAGGCTAATCAAATTAGCACGATACTACCAGCAGATAGTGTAGAAGGTGCATTCTTTGAATAATTTTAGTTTTTACTATAAGTGCGTTTCTGTCCTAGTTCTTGCAAATCAGAATTACACATTGTATTGGGATAAATAAGTTATTGTATATAATGAGTTTATTCTAATAAATTAAATTAAAACAGAGACTTTTATAAGTAATTGATGTTGATATATGACTTTTTAAGCATATTATAGCAACAGAAGTTTAACGATTAGCTGAAAAGATTATAAGAATAATAAGAATTTTTACGTCTTTATCCGTTGACTAGCGGTATCAGAATTATTTCTAATTTAAATCTGACCGTTTTGTTAAAGCAAACAAATGTAGTACTTACCCATCTACCCTTACTACGTAATTTTGTCATTGCAATGAATACCGGAATGCCATGTTATGTATTAAAATAGGAATGAATTTTTCACTATGGGATAAAAGATTTTTACTAATATAAAATCTTTTGTTTTGATATAGACGACTAGTAAAATCAGTATTTGCAAAAATATGAAGTCTTAATGATGGCATAATACAAATGTAATTAAACATGTACTAAAACAATTATTTAATTGTATTATGGAAAAGTATTAAAACGCAATAGATGTGTTAAAATCGCTCCGGAAATAAACTCAAATATTGGGCCTTTCCGAGTGATCTAAATACAGAAGTGCAAAAATTTAAAAATATAAACAGTTAAAAATTAGTGCTTAGAATTGCTAACGCAAAATACCTAAAATAAACGATAAATAAAGAAGTAAAGCAAGTAAATTAATAACAAACGTTACGTGTACGGAGAAATGTGTGACCCCCGAGTAGTAGATACGGGTAACATACTTATCGCGGCGCGGGCGCACAATAATGCTGATAACAATAATAACATTGAACAGGCCCAGAATAGGCGAGAATTTAAACTTAAATATTTAACTAGATAAACTTGAAAAATGGATAGCGAAAAATATACGACGGATGAAGGGCAAAGGAAGAAAGGTACCAGTGAGATGGCAAAACTCTTTGACAAGAGCTCAAAAACTAGAAAATCCCCAGATAAAAGAGAAAAGACCGATGACAAGTTAGAAAAACTAATAACTATGACATCAGAATTAAGGCAAGATTTTAGAAAAGATCTGAAAGCAACAAGAACAGAAATTATGGAGATAAAAATAAATACGGAGATGAAGACGGAACTAAAAAAATGTAAAGAACTAAAAAGTACAAATAGAAAATAATAAACTGCAACAAGAAAATAATAAAATGAAGAGCGGCATAAAACAAATTAAAGATAAAGTCGAAAAATACGAGAATGAAAAAAGAAGGAATAATGTAGCTGTTCGAGGATTACCCCTATATACAAACGATGAAGAGAAACTGAAGAATAATGTACAAAACGTTTTAAAAGAAAAGCTAGAAATTGAAGTAAAAATAAAAAGTGCCAGCGAATTAGGAAATAAAATGTGCTGGATAGAACTAGAGAACGAAAACCACAAGTCATGGATAATTCAGAATAAAGGGAAACTTTAAAATGTTCCTAAGCAAAGAGTATACATAAATGACGACATGTCAAA
Organism: Phrixothrix hirtus; assembly: GCA_024586415.1. Lineage (NCBI taxonomy): Eukaryota > Metazoa > Arthropoda > Insecta > Coleoptera > Phengodidae > Phrixothrix > Phrixothrix hirtus. The sequence goes on from JAHWXV010327649.1 coordinate 10,279, forward strand.
AGTACAGAGAGATATACACAGAATAATACGTATAAAGGCAAAGGAAGCAAACAACGAGAGCAAAACTGTTAAGATAGGATACCAAAAGCTATCAATAGATAATAATGAATGAAAATGGGGCACCGAAAAGGAGGGACTACTATTAGTGGATCCAAAACAAGATAAATCTGAAACCTAAATGAATATGGTACCGAAATAAAAGTAAAAGAACAGGCAATGGAAATGGATATGAATAAGGTTTGCGCAAGTAGAAAGAAATTAGGTAAATTGAAAGAAAGAGGCAAAGTATAAACAAATACAAATCAAAAAAATAATAAGAGTAATAATAATAAAACTGAAAGAAAGACGTATGGAGGCTGGTTACATAGAACATAAGAAGTATCTCAGGCAAAGAAGAAGAATTAGTAAACGAATTTGAAAAGACCAATATAGATTTATCAACAATTTGTGAAACTAAGAAAAAAGGTCAAAGTCAATTTACAGTGGTGTAACAGTAGATAGTAGATAACGAGAAGGAGTGAGTTGCATAATGAAAAATGGATGGTTCAAATATAAGTGGGAAAGCGTGTCAGAATGAATAATAAAATTAGAACTTAACATGGAAAGGAATGATAAAACAACCTTGTCATGGCATATGGAACAAACGAAGACGAATGACTAGAAAATAAAGAAAAATTCTGGGAAGAAATGTCCAATATACTCGAGAAAACCGAGGGACCAGTGATCATATTGAGCGACTTAAATTGTAGAGTGACTAGAAGGAGAAACCAAACATAAATGGTTCTGCATCCCTATGGCGAAGAACATAGAAATAACAATGGAAACAAGCTAATAGATTTCTGCATACAAAATGACCTGCTAATAACGAACATATTCTTCAACCACATATATAACCATAAGTATACAATGGAGGTAGAGATAAGGAAAGAAAATGCAATTAATGATTACATTTTGGTGAAAAAGGCTTATAGAAAAGAGACACTGGATATGAAAGTAAGAAGAGGCCAAGAAATTTACAGTGACCACTATTTGCTAATGGCAAAGATAAGATGCAATGTAATACCTAACCCATCAATATCACAAAGAACCGAGAAAGTGGCAAGGAAAGAAGTAATCAAAGCATATAAATTACGAGATAATAAAATAGCTAAAGGGTATCAAGAGTAAATATAAATTAGAATAGTACAAACAGCCGAAACTTGGGAGGAGAAGAATTTGCACCAACTATAGCAATAATTTAAAGAAATTATCATAACTACAGCAGCACAAAGATGTGGAACTTTTGCTATAAACAGAACGAAAAAATAAACAAGCTGGTGTAACCAGGAAATAAAAGAGCAAGTTAAACTAAAAAAGAAAAAATGGAAGAAATACCTAGCAAATAAGATGAACGAAAACTACAGAGAATGCCAAGAACAAAGAAAAAATGTAAAGGGAAAAATGATACAGTTAAAAAAGCAGGCATGGGAAGATTTCGATAATAAAATGGAAACAAATAGTAAATCAAACCAAAAACTATTTTATAAAGTATTAAGAAGTATAAGAAAAGGAAAACAACGATGGGTACAACAGATTAGAGACAAAAATGGAAAACTACTAACAGAGAATACAAATATAATGGATACGTGGAAAAAGTATTTTCAAGAACTACTAACGTAGAAAGAACAGAAAATGAAACAGACATAATACAAGAAAATAATAACGACAAAAGTAAACACAGCGAAGAAAACAAGATAAAGATTAAAGAACTACAAGAAGCAATTTAAACAATGAAAAGGGAAAAAGCAACAGCTCATGATAAAATCTCAGCAGAGATGTTAATAAATCTAGGCTAAAAAGGAAAGGAGATGCTAATAAAAAATTTTAATAAATCGCGGGAGGAAGGTATCGTCCCAGAAGACTGGAAAATAGAAATAACGTTACCGATATTTAAAAATAAAGGATATATTAGAGAGTGCAAGAATTACAGAGGCGTTATACTTTGAAGCCATGTAGCAAAGCTTTATGAAACAATACTTGAAAAAAGCTTACACCACCTAACGGTAACACAGTTAGAAGAACAACAGAGTGGATTTATAAAAGTCAGAACTACACAAGACCACATATTTACCATAAAACAACTGATAATGAAATCTAAAGTGAAAAACACCGACTTATATTTAGCATTCTTGGACCTAGAAAAAGCGTTTGATAGGGTACCAAAGGAAAGTAGTATGGGAATGTTTAAAACAACGTAGGGTGGGACACCAACTACAAAAAGCAATTCAAAACCTACTAGAAGAGATTAAAAACTTTATAAAGACAAATAACCTGAAATCGAAGGAATTTATAATGAGTGATGGTTTAAGGAGGGGTATCGATCCCGGGGGTATTCACAATAATCATGGATGATATAATAAAGAAATTAAAACAAAAGTATATATGACATACATAGGTTATAGAAAGATGGAACCGATAGGAATACCGGACTGTGCCTTCGCAGATGACCGCATTATATGTGAGAAAGACGAGAAACAACTGGAAGATAATATAAAAATCTGGAAAATGGGTCTAGCAAAAAGAAATATGAAAATCAATATTGAAAAAACAAAAGTAATAACAGTGAGCAAAATAATGAAAAAAATCAATATAGATAAATAAAGAAATACTAAACAAGTGAACCAATTTAAGTATTTGGGAGTAATGATAGATGAAAAAGGAAGTATGAATAACGAAATAAATGAAAAAATAAGCCAAGCCACCCGAACCTACCACGCACTAAGACAAGCGTTCATAGGGAAACAAGAACTGTCAAGAAAACTAAGATGGCAGTCTGCAAAACAATCTTCAGACCCATACTAATTTATGGAAGCGAAACCTGGGTTCTGTCAAAGTCAACAAGAAGTAGAGACCACAGAAATGAGATACTTAAGAAAAGTGCAAGGTATAACCAGCATGGATAGAAGAAGAAACGATAAAGGTAGAAAAGGGCTAGAGATAGAACCTATATTCACAACTATAGAAAAACAGCAACTCAGACGGTTTGGGTATCTGTGCAGGATGAATGGTGATAGGCCAGTCAAACGTATATGGGAAGCAAGAACATACGGAAAGAAGTCAAAGGGAAGACCTACGAAAACATGGAATGAAGAGATAATACAAGTGCTAAAGAAAAGAAACGTGAAGTGGAAAAACGCGAGGAGCTTAGCTAAAGATAAGGGAAAATGGGCTACATTTGTATATGAAGAAAATAAATAACAATATACTTATGCTACCTTTACACCTAACGGTAGAAAATGTTTTTATTATATATATTATTAAAAATAACTGTCAATGATTTGTTTGTAAAATGATAAGTACAAATAAGGTTAGCATATTTATTACAATATAATTTATAATCCTAAAACCAGTAATTTTGGTAGTAATGTTTTGTCTTAATTATAGAAATACATACCTCTAATTCTTATCGTCGCTGTGATTTTATCGTTAAATTACTAATATTTTTAATATTATATTTTATATCACTTTCAGATATACAATGTTTCGCTGTCCTCTTTCAAGTAGGTTTAGTTTAAATCGACAAAGGTTATAATATTAGATATGTAATATTACACTATTATACTTAAATTTTCCTTCTTTCAGATGCAGCAATTTTAAAATACTATTATGTGGTTTATCCTCAGATCAACAAAAAGTAGTAGATCATTTCAATAAATTTAGTTCAGATTGGTGGGATGAAAATGGTGGCATGAAACTGCTTCACGCGTTCAATAGGATTAGAGTACCGATATTTATAGATTGCATTATTAAAAATAAAGGAACAATAGATTACAAAAGTGCATCAGATATTCTTCACAACACTGCTGTATTAGAAATTGGCTGTGGAGGTTTTTATGATTTAGTTATTTATTGTATATGTAATACAATTATTAATAATTTTTTAGCCGGCACTTTTGCAGAAGCTATAGCAAAACTTGGATGTAAAGTTCATGGAATCGATGTAAGTTCTGAACTGATAGATGCAGCTAAATCTCATGCGAAGTTAAATCCTTTCCTAACAAATTTACATTATTCCGTCGGTACACTTGAAGATTGTTCCAAAGACAACTTCGAAAAATATGATGTAGTTGTTGCGTCAGAAGTAATAGAACATGTTTCAGAAAAAGAAATATTTATAAAACACTGTGTGGATTGTGTAAAACCAAATGGTTCAATTTTTCTTACCACACCTCATAAAAGTATAGCTTCTCTATTAATCGGTGTGTGTATACTTGAAAAACTTTTGAATGTTATACCACGAGGTACGCATGAGTGGAAAGAATTTATTGCCGTTGAAGACCTCAAAAGTATTCTAGAAACATGTGAGATTAAATACGTGTTTTAATTTTTTGAAATATTTATACGATTATTTGCAGATAATTCCAAAACTGAAAGTGTTGTAGATTTTACCATTACAGTTTTCAAGAAAAGATGTATTTTAAGAAACTATTTTCCAGTATTTTATGCTTTACATGCGACAAAACGTCAAAATTAATTATAATTCTAAATTCAGAGTAGATGGACTAGTTAACATTCAATTATATTTTTCAATAATACAACGGTAATTAAATAAAAGGGTAATAAAGACCTTCAAAGCAATTTTTATTTGTAAGTAATGAATGTAAAGATATTAAATTACATAAACTATGGTAATTAATTTGATAATAATATAATTTTGTTGTTGTGGAAGTGTCTTCTATTTAAAACTATTACATAGCAACACTTAGCTATATCAGATATTTTTAATGTACAACTAAATTAGTTTATTACTAGTAGTCAATGTAGAAAGACATTTACGAGGAGGTTTGATAAGTTCTTTAACATAACATTGAAAGTTTTACTTATTTTAAAATAACTTTTTTATTTATTCGACGTAATCATCTTTCAAGTATATAAACCTGGCATACAGCTTGATTTTGATCTGCAAACCACCCCTTACGACTGCTTCACTGGATGATGACTGCTTTTTATAAAGATTGTTTCCTCTTTTTAGAAATAAATAATGGTCTGGTAGTACTAAATTTCGCAAAAATGAGGTGGTTAATAATTAAAGAAGAAATATTCATCTATTTCTCCAAGGTAATCAAGGATATGTGGAAGAGGCATTGCCCTGCAGAACAAGGACACTTTTAGTAATTTCTTCTTAAAGCCTGGGTAACTACATAGAAAAAACACCCAGGCACAATTTCACCCTGTTTTATGTAGTCGTGCATAATTATTCCGCCTTTATCTCAGGGGCCAACCTATCGATGTTTGGGGGGACTCGCGATGCAAAACAAGTGATTCTTACGAACTCAATTATCTTTAGCGGCTACTTCGTAAAAAGGGATGGTTGGTAGAAATCAAAATTTTGGTACGCAAAAATAATGTGGTAAATTAGTGAATTATTTAAGTTAGAGTTAACAGAAACATTAACAGCGATAATAGTAATGATTAGAGGTCAATAGCCTGCATTGCCGGAATAAAATCCATATTTCCTTACAATACCAAATGTGGAAACGGTGTTTGTTGTTAGTTGCTTGATTTAATAACGTTTTATTAATGGTTTTGCTAATTTCTAAACTAATTGAAGCATAATTTGTGTTTTTTTGCGTAAACAGCATTTAAATTAATTATTTTAGACGATAGATCGTTTTCTAATAAACTGTGTTACGAGCCACTGTACATTGTAATCAGTCACAAGAAGTATTTTTCGATAATAGGTGTTAAAGTGGTACCACTCAAATAGTAGATCAAGCAGTACTTCAACTGCAAGGATAGATGAAGTAACAGTTTAACATCAAGAACAAATAAAGTATTTTGTTTCCTATTTAATTTATTTTTTTTTTCGATCATTTATACGGTTGGTATTAATAAAAACTTCAATTGCGCGATTAACGTTACCAAGATTGGGATAGAATTATAACTTTCATTTTTATGCTGTGATAATCTAACAGATATAGCTATTAGTCGGACTCTCTACTCCACTGCCATAGGGATCGTAGGAGGAGCAACGTGTCACTTCCTACATAATCCAGAACAGTGGGTATGAACAGTGGCTGGTATGCCCCGCTAAGGAATTACAATTGAGTACGCAGCCCAGGAAATAGGTACCAAGGGTTTGATATGCGAGTGTTCGCACAGACAAATTGGGCGCCCATTGTGTACAACCGACAAATAAACATAGCATAATCTGATGCTCACTGAGTAATTAAGAATAGCTGTAAGCCTAAACAACAGGCATGGATGTAGCCTGCTTACTATATCACACCCGGACCTAAATATGATACCGCGCTAGACTAGGACTGAAGTGATTAACTAGTGCATTCACAACAAGGCGTTCCGAATGGACGTGGTCGACAAGAGCTAAACATAAATGCTAAGCTAAACAGATAGCTTTCGTCTTACATTGGGGAAGAATGGACGGAACTTAGCTGTAAACAGGATTCCTCAGACCTAGAAAATCAGTTTTCTAGAAAACACTCATTTAAGATATGTAGGTTGAAATTGCTTATACAAGGCATAGGTATCTGTAAACTCTGAATTTTGAATCATATATTATGGTGGTAGAGTAGTTTAGATAGACCATATGTACCTAAATTGTATGTTACTGTAATTTGAATTCTGTGTTTTGTACCTTGTCAATCCTTGCTGCGTTTTGTGAACATTTAAGTAATATTAATGCATTTATGATGCATAATTGTATACGTTACGTATTAAACAACTTTAATTAAAGTAGGATTCCTTTAAATTCAGAAATAAAGCATGTTCCTAAGGAATATATAGGTAAAAATCAAACACTATTTAGATTCACCTCGTATTATATATATAAAATTACTCATTTTAAAGTTACACATTAAGAATTCGTTATATTAAAAGAAGTCGATTATTTTGCATTTCCACAGGCGATGAGGTTATACTTGTCGCCTATAACACAATAACGCACAACTAAAACACGTATCAAGGTGACCCTTACAGCTAGATATTCATGCGAGAAACATATATGCAGTATTTCAAACAAGTAGCGTATACGATTATGCGAGGACCTTATTTAAAAATTATTTGTACCGCAATATAATGGTGAAGCGTTGCTAGGGATATGACGCCATCGCGAATTCGAAAGGTATGCAAGTTTAAGATGAAGTGTGAAAAACACTCAATAGTTAATGGATAGTTAGTTAACAAATTTTAAGCGATCCAGTTCGCGGAGAGAACTTTTATTTCAAGTAGTGCTGCGTCTTCTTAATTTTTAGATGTCGAATCTGTCTTTGTCAAGTTATTAATCCACTGGGCTATTGATGTCGAAGTCGGGTTTCGAAAATTAATTTGGGATTCAAATTGACAAGCGTTAGATACTTACCATTTCGTAGTTCCACTTGAGTGGGGTCTTCAAATAATTAGGACATAGCGGCGGCTTCTTCTTGAGTTTAAACAACGTTATAGTCACCGAAAATAGTAAGTGCTCTCAACGTACTTTTCTTAGATAAAAGAAGGGGATCCGACGCCTTTTGATTTTTAAAGTAATTTATGAAATTTACCTAACTTCATAAAAGAGACATTGTTGCTATTAATTGATTTTGAAATTCATTGGAACGAATGTACTGTGGCCTTTAATAATTAATGAATTTAGTAAACATTTTGATGGCTAAGGTATTCAAATACATGTAAATTATTGCAAGCTGACTTTCTGTAACTTTTATAATTGTATCTTAGTAATTTAAATTGTTTAACGAAACCTAGTTGGGTCAGACATTTTGTAGTTACTTGGAAACGTATTTTGGCTTTAATCACGCTTATGCAAATCTCACTTGTACAGGTATGCATGTGTACTATTTATGTAATTTACTTTAGGTACACATTTATTTTATTTTATTTAATTTTTGGCGATTTAACTGTGCATGTATAAATGTGTGCACGCTAAAGATTTATTACACGACGTACTTGTGTTCAAGTATCGTTTTATATCCTGATTATTGACAATTTAAGTTCAATGGAAATGATATTTATACAGTGCGTGCTCAATACGTTTTGTGATAATTTCACCGTCATCACTCACCTAAAGTTATAAAGCATTTGTTTAAAGTAATCATAAAACCCACCGAATAATTTAAAAATTCAGTTAGCTTAATTTTTGTTGATGTCCAGGGCATGTCTAAAGAATCCTTGTACTTACACGCTTTTCTGATTGGAGATAGCTTTGAGTTAATAGTAAGCATACATAGGTGGCCTCACCCCAATTTTATAAGTAAGATAGCTCTCAACGAATATAGAAGATCATTCACAAATAAGTGAGCACTTTTAGCATTAGCACATTCCTTTTCAGACATAAACCAATATCTGCAGTACGACTAGTACCTATCTCCACTTTGAGGTATGTCATTAATATGGTGACATACAGGTTGTTTTCCGGACACCGCCTGTTCGCAGTTTGTCTTGAGAACAGTGGCGCCCACCTTTTACCGATTTAGACTTATTATTTCTACAGTGTTTAGCCTCACTAGTACCGATGAACCACACCTCGCTCCACTGAAGCTTTGCCAGCCGTGGTTAGACATCGTGATTTTTGAAACATGCGCTATTGTCAATTCAGCCTGTGACAACGTTTTGTATCTTATAATATTGTGGTAGAGTTGTAATTACTTAGATAAGACATATGTACCTAAAATTGTATTTTATTGTAATCTGAATTCTATATATTATTCTGTTTGTGTTTTATAACATGGTGATAAATTTGTAACTGTTTAGATAGGGAATATGTACCTAAAACTTGTATCTTGTTGTAATTTGAATTTTGTATTCTATAATATGTAATGTTTTTAAATAAACGACGGACGAATGGCCTTATACACCAGTGGGAGGGCCATAACACAGTCAATCTCTACTCCACTAAGTATGTGCTTTAATACGTTAAATGTTACTGACTACTGATTATTCGACATAAAACTGCTATAGATGATGATTTCCAACCACCTACATGCTTGACTAGCACCAGCGCTAGTTAAAGCCGCAGCTGCAGAGCGGTGGAAACAATTCCTGGGTACATTTCTTAATTAGACCGCTTCAGGGAATCAACAAATTTATAAAGGTTATTATGATTACAGGTGGGATTGTACAATTTTTTTTGTAAGGCAGATTTTTAGAACAGGAGGATCAAGTATTTACTTACAATTTCCAATGTTGTTAACGCAAAACGCGCAATCTTAATTGGCGTTCATTATACATCAATTAAATAATTAATTAATACGTAATCAACAGAAGAAGACATTATGGCTTTAATAAATAAAGGTAAATCTAAAGTATTTCGTTAAAGTTATTGTTCGTAAAAGTACAAGAAGCGATTAAAGTTTCAAAGCTTTAAGACGTCGACGAGGAATAAAGTCCTAAAATTAAGACATGCGGTATTAAATCTTTAAAACCCGCTATAAATAAGCGAGTACGGAAAATAGTAAGAAAAATTGTAAAACGAAATTTGCAACAAATCATGGGAAACTGCGAATTTCAAATACTTTTGAATAAATCCATACAATTGGTGAAGACAAATTTTACAAAACTTGTTGTCATGGAAATACTAAGTAAATATAAGGGCCTGCATCACCAAAAATTGAGGTCTTTGGAATCCAGTTTTCATATACTAGGTAATCAAAATAAGTGTGCAATGCGAGTGTCACATAAAGGTAGAAATAATGACTAGCTGACAAAAGATCTTACTATCAAGTACAAGCTAGGAGTCCGACTACATCATTCTTTAAATATGCATAAGGGGAAACTGGCGCGGTTCATAACAAATTGAATTGGCTGGCAACTTTCACGAAATCATTTTAGAAAACCACAACAAAGGAATTCTTTGCGAGAATCAGACCCTACAAGTCAAATAGATTTTGTTAAAATATACAATTTATATCAGTGAGCGAATTAGTAAGTTTTTGATTCATCCATTTAATTTAAACACGCATTCGTTTATATTTGAACACGAAAAGCTAGTAATTTCAACAATTTCAGTTTTACAGCTGAACGTTGCAACCCTTTGGTGCAAAGGCCTCCTTAATAAGTAAATTTTGAGGATATGCTTTTGCAATCACTCTATATAATTTCAATTTAATATAATGGAAATGTTGACCAGAGTAATTTTGAACTCTACTTGCCGACAGAGCAGTCAATATAGCATGCAGGAAATAACGAAATTTACGCTAAAAGCAGATGTATCTTGAGACGTACAACAAATTGTATATAGTGTATCCGTTTATAAATGTCCTCTAAAGGACTAAGTATTGAAATTTTAACACTCGAGTAGGGTAAATATAGATAATATGGGAAAAGTAGCTTT
>JAHWXV010327650.1:0-17663 GCA_024586415.1 Phrixothrix hirtus
AATATATATATATATATATATATATATATATATATATATATATATATATATATATATATGTTGAATTTGGATTCCGGGTATCTTCCCGCGTTAATATATTTTGGTTCTGAAAAGAACCGTTTGTCTGTTGACGACGTTTAGGCAAAATCACATCTACCATTTTCAAGTCTGTTGTAATTTTCGACTTCTCGATTTCGTTATTCGTATTGAATTCAATTCAATACGAATAACGAGATCGAGAAGTCGAAAATTACAACAGACTTGAAAATGCCAGATGCGATTTTGCCGAGACGTCGTCAACAGATAAACGGTTCTTTTCAGAACCAAAGCATATTGACGCGGGAAAATACCTGGAAACCAAATTCAACATACAATATTATTTTTAAAGAACTTCATTAACCCTTCTATGCAGGGGTTGGATCTGACAGGCCCAGCTCAAACAATTTTATTGCTGCATTTGCGTCAGTGCAGTCTTATCGTTTTACCCTTCCATATATCTTCTTAAAAGAAGTCATTTAGTATGTGACTGTAGTGGTGTAAGATTTTGTTTTATAGTTTAGTAGGAGGTGCCAACTTCGGTCTGGTTGGCGCAACTTGTAGAGAATTGTAAGTTCTTTAAATTTGCTATATTTTTACAATATATTGAATTTATCGAATTTTAGTAACATTTTGAAGCACCAGAAGATGGTAAATGACCATATTTTATGACCTATTGAATATTGCTTCTCTAAATGCATTCATTATATACAAAAGTAACGCAAATAGTAGTATATCTGAGTTCACTCGGAGACGAATATTTTCGAAAGAATTGGCAAAAAGTCTTATAATTCCTCACATAAGACGAAGATTTGACAATAAACACCACCACGAGCAATAAGGCAAAGTACAGCAAAAAGTTGGGCATTGCGTCTTTTGAAAACATTCCAATTCAAAACAACAGACGTGGAAGATGTAGCTTTTACCGAAATAAAAAAAACAAGATATAATGCCCAATTCTGTTAAACATACATTTGTTTAGAGCACTCCAAACATATTTCTCCAGAATGCACTGAAACAGAATCAAATTGTTCTATGTACAAAGTGTTTTCGTAAAAGTTGTCCTGAACGTGTTCATTGATATTTTAGTTTTTTTAAACTTTTGTTATAGTAATTTTTAGGCTGTTATAATAAAAAATGTATGATATGAGCCGTGTATTAATGTTTTATCTTTATAATGTCAAAATATATATTATTTTTTGGACCATAATGAATTTTTATTTAAGTCTCTCAGACGCAACCCGTCTAAACTTAGTAGAATTTTTTATCCGTACACAGAAGGGTTAAATATATGTACGCATACATAAATAGATAGTTATTTCAATAATATAATACTATTTAATTATGCAAATAATTCCTTGATGCGCATGCTTTTAGACTTACTTGTTTAACTAGTCATTTAAGTATTTATAGAAACATTATATTAAGGTTTTTCGAAAGTCTTTTTACTTGTTTAAATGCTACGTATAAACGATAAAAGCTATTGTAATAAAGGTACATTGCATGACGTTGCAAGGTGTAAAAACGGCGTCGCCACACTCTGCCATCAGATAAGGCAGCCCCTTGCCAAAATAATAGCTTTAAAGACTATAAGCCTACACATGAATTCTAAACGAACCAGAGGTGTTATTTTCAAGCTCAATAACTTAATTCTAAAATTACACAAAGATCTAGTATGTTATTTTATGAACTATAATGTACAGTCAACTCTTAAGGGATCACGATACTTCTACACGATACGTGATTTGCGGTCAGAACATGCTACTTAACCCCAACTGCTTCATTTTCTGTACGTGACAGTTCTCCTTAATTACTTTAAATACACTAATTTTACCAGTGTTCCTATGTTACAACTAAAAGCTATTTATAATTATTTAAAGTTTTATAATAGCGCATAAATTTGCATAATCTGATATTATTCTGCGTGAAGTGAGGATGCGTTTGAAAAAGCGGTACTCATTATCAATGTAATAATGCTGTATTTATTCATAAACTTTAGAACGACAAAATTGAAGTTAACTAAAAAAAAAACGAATAGAATCATAAGATACATTTATTAAATGTAAATGTAGGTTTTTAAACGATATCCTTAATAATTAATAATTTTAAAACTAGTGCACGGTCGTTTATTGGGTTATTTTATACAAAGCCATTGAAGTTTGAACTATCGTGTAAGCAAAATCGTTAATATAAGAAATATTCTTATAATCGATGTTATAGTAAGATTATTTGTTATTCTATTATTTCAACTTGACCTAGTTTTACGTCAGTTGGTTAAACCTGGTTTTAATATTTTACCAAAATGTTTAAAATCGATGCGCCGTAGTTCATATTACCTAAATAGAACGATTTTTCTGGTCTATTAAATATTTTCAAAGAAGTAATTTATTAATAAAATTTAAAACTGATTTAGAATAATATTTTAGCGATCCTTTATTATTGCTGCACTTGCTTTTACACCAATTCTACGCTAGAGCATATAATTAATAAGAGAATTCCACAGTAAAAGCGTATGAGAACGTTGCTATACGTACCTCTGCTCGTAACTATAACATAAATCTAGAGCAAATTGTAGCAGAAAATACCACAAATTACTTTAGCATATAGTGTATGATTGAACAAATTTGTTCAATTTTGTATTACTAATGCTCTGAAGCATTCTACACGTACTTAAATTAATGAACGTTTCTATCAACTTATACCTATCAGCATGTGCTAAGTTTTGTAATACATAGATAGATATATATTTTTTTATCATGCACATGATAGCGAACTATAATATAATATATAAATACAATGTAGCTACATATGTGTGCGGAAGATACAAATAAAAGCGTATAAATCAATAAATATAAGTATGTAGACACACAGCAAAGTAGAAAATTCCCGTGAAAATTAATATAAAAACAATTGTAGAAAATAAATAAGTGCATATATACCTGACTGACATTTATAATGAAAACAAAGATAATTAATATTCTAATAATTCTATTTAAACTTGTTATGTAAGTGAAGGCTTCAAAACTGATTTTCAAAAAAATTCATTCAAGTTATAAAATTCATGATCAAGTAAAGCTGATTTTCATTTCTTTTTGAATGATTTTGGTGAGTTACTGTGTTTCATTTCTTCAGGTAGTTCATTAAAAATCTTAAAAGGAATGTAAACAATTGACTTCTCTATTAATTCAGTGTTTGATTGCATAAGATTTAAATCTAAACAATTCTCAATATTATAACGATGCATGTCCCTTCGTTTGCTGCCAAGCTAGTTCTCTCGAAATATTACTAAAGATGATTCGTAAAAGTACAGGGTGAGCGAAACTCGTTGTTTCAGCTCCACTAGAAAAAACAGAAAAACGATAGAAAACATATGAAAAGAGGTTCTTAATGTAAGGTCCAGTTTAAGCCAAATTTGCATACTTTTTCATGTTTTAAACTGAGGCAATGACGTTATTGAATTTTTTCCCTGAAACATACCTATATTTGGGCATATTTAAAAAGATCAGATTTTTTAAACAAATTTTGTTAATAAAAACATTTTCTATCTTTTTCCTTTAAAAAATTATAAGCAAATTTGTAAAATAAGGTATTTTCTAAAATTCGCAGTTGTGATTTAAACAAATAATTAAGATAATGGTTGACAAATATCGGTTTAGCGTTGTTTTACTTTTAAAATGTTTACGCACAACGAATAAGTCGACATGTTATTAATTTATGGGGAATATCAAAAGAACCCTAGAGGAGTAGTTCAGTTATATGCCCAGAGGAACCTTAACACGTTATTCCAAGCTTAAAAATATTTGCAAGGCTGGAATGAAATTTACATGCAAATAACGAGGCATTTTCTTCTCGAAAAGGAAAAAAAATTGTTAAAAGGGTCAATGCTGGCAATACTGTTGCCCATGTTTTGCAGTATTTTGAAGACTATCCAAGGAACTCGATTCGGCAAGCATGTCGTGAGTTGAATTTAAGATACAGTTCGGTACGAAAAATTTTGAAAGAAAATAGATATCAGGATTATAAACTTCACAACTTAGAATACTTGTCAGATCAACGTAAACCTAAAACCTAGAGATCAATGACAATCGATTTTTCAGCATGTGGCGTGGACGGACTAAAGTCGTTTTGTTAGTAACGGCAAGCCTAATAAAAAACGAACATGTTTGGTCTACTGGAAATCCACACCTTGTTAATGTGATTGGAAATCAAGGACACTTCGGAATTAATGTTTGGTGTGGTATTATTAATGGGTAATTGATTGGTCCACATTTTTCCGAAGGAGTTTTACATAGTGAGCTATATTTGCAATTTCTTCAAGAGCAGCTTGCTGTGCTTCTCGAAAATGTGGTATTATAGTCGCGAGCAAACATGTATTTCCAGCATGACGGAGTTCCACTCCATAAAGCAAGAATTGTCCAAAAATATTTAAATGAAACTTATGGAGAAAATTGGATATGCATAAATAGACCGATACAGTGGGCGAATAAATCACCGAACTTGACGTCACTAGACTTCTTCTTGCAAGGGAACTTTGAATAATAAAGTTTACAAAACACCACACGTTAACTTGGAACATTTAAAAGAAAAAAATAGAAACGGTTGCGATGAACTATCTGAAGAAATGTTACGCCAGGCTTCAGTGAGAGAAGTAAGGAGGAGATTGGATACGTGTCAAGAAGTAGGATGTGGTAACATTGAAAATTTGTTGTAGTGATTGCCTACATACTTTGTTTCTTTCTGTGTTTCTTAATGGTAAATTAATAATTAATGCAAATTAATAATAATAATTAATAATGTTTAATTATTGACAGATACGGCTTTGTTATTTTTTCCAATGGCTACTTGTTTAAGTCGTGACAATTGCGAATTTTAGATAATACTTTTTTTACGAATTTGCTTATAATTTTTTAACAGAAAAAGAGAAAATTTTTTTATTAACAAAATTTATTTAGAAAAATTAGCTCTTTTTAAATTTTCCAAAATATAGGTACGTTTCAGGTAAAAAATTCGATGACGTCATTCCCTCAGATTAAAAACATGAACAAATATGAAAATTTGGCTTAAAATGGACCTTTCTCGATCCCATTTAAGAACTTCTTTTCGGATGTTTTCTACCGTGTTTCTTATTCTTCAAGTAGATCTGAGACGTCGAGTTTCGCTCACCCCGTACAAACATTCCCGAGCCATTACCTTGCTAATCAAGAAATGACTTGAAAGATACTCTATAATTGACTTTAAATACACTTAGAATTGCTCTTTTTTGAATTCAAAATTTGGTTAGAAAATCACAGGTGCTTTTTTGGCCCCAAAACAGTAGTCCATGTCAAATAATGCATATTATACTTGTTTACATATGACTGTGCCAATTTCAATAGATAACACCTTTAACATAAAGCAAACTGTTGCCAACTTTAGTATAATATATTCCACGTGGTTTGCCCATTCCAAATTACTATCACTTATAACTCTAAGAAACTTTATATAATTAGTAAATTCTCAAAATTGCATTATCAATATTTAAGTTAAAGGTATTAAGACATTTTGGTCCAAAAGTCATTAGCTTTGTTTTAGCTAAATTAAGTAACAGTTTATTATTCACTAACTATTTATTATATTGGATATGTCCGTCGAAACAAGAGTATTAAGTGAAAAAGGATTATTATTTGACCAGATATATCATGAGCAAAAAGGGTAACGTTTTCATTTGAAAGTTATGTTATATCATTCATATAGATTAAAAAGAGTAGCGGGCCTAAGACACCACCATGAGGTACTCCGCAGAAATTTTGTATCTATCAGATTTAACACGAATTCAGTCATACTCGTTTAGTTATTTGGAAAAAGATAAGAAAATTTATTCTATTGGAAATATATCATCAATTTAGCTTAATCAGGGATTTCGAATATAAAGGTGTTCGGATAGATATTTTTCTAAAGACATCTATATCCTATTGCATCATTTATATCTGTTAAGTATTAAAAATCAAAAGTTCCAACCGTGGGTTTTATGTATATATTTTATATACAGTTATATATCTACGCTGTAATAAGAAGTAATAGTAATACGAATGTAATACGAATGTTTTAGAACCAAGTACAAGTTGTAAAAAGGATTTTTAAAAATTACCGTAATAACATTAATAAAAGAGTGTAAACTGGGCGGTTGTTTGCATAATTTTTACCCTTAAACCAGATTTAAAATGTAAAAGGCGAATAACATCGGTACAGTAATAAAAGCTGAAATTGAAAAACAAGTGTACAGGTGAAAGAAACAATTATATATAAAAATTCGTGCATAAAAGGGATATTATGGAGTAAAGCAATTATTCAGGTGCCCATCTAAACAATTTATGAATTTATATAACAAGCAAATTATGTTTCACACTTTTAACCACAGCCTTACGGAATAGAGATATTTGTGTTGACTAGTCTCCAAGCAATTTAACATCACAACGTTATCGTATTTATCTAGTTACTCATCTTAAACCTTATTAATATTAATTAATTAGACCTGCATTAAGATGAAATCTAAATTTATAAAATGGTTGTTCAATATTGGAGAGTCGTAAAACACTGTAAAGTAATTACAAATAATATATTGTTTGCCGTAAGAGTTAAAAGGCTGAAACGATTAAAAGAATTCTTTCAGAAATATGTATTAAAATAACTGTCTTTGAATTATAATATAAATATTCTAATAAAACTCGTAAGTTATTTAACTATATATCTCTATTCCCTAATGTTTTTACAATTTACAACAATTATACAATTATATAATTTTACGCGTAGATATACGTTCATTTCTAATGTTTGTTTTAAAACACAAATTATCTTACTACATCTTTATACGTTAATATATATTTTAGAACTATCTAAACTATCATTCTACTATTTATATCTAAACTATAATTTCTACAATATTCCCGAGAAGTTGCGAACGGATAATTTAAGCTGGTAATTCGAAATACTGCTTAACTCATTTCGAAAATCACCACTAGTGACTCATAGGAAATATTATTACTAATTTGTTACAATATATGAATTTAAATAAAGGGTACTATGTACATATACGAGGTGCGACTCAAAAAAGACGTGAATGTTCTCTTAATTCGGTGTACATACATAATTAGTTACTCGCGATGTTATCACCATGAAACTAGTTCTTTTCGGCATACATACATACATACACTTCTATATTTGTTCCTGCCATTCCTGGTAACATTTCTAGAACTCAGTTTTTGAAAGGCCTCTCAGGAGCGTCTCCGTTTTCGCTAAGCATCTTTAATAGAGAAAAAGTGGTTTCCATTAATAGAAGATTTAACCTTAAGAAATAGAAAAAAGTTATAGGGAGCCAACTCAGGTGAATAAGACGGATTCTCCAACACAGTAATGACTTTGCCGGTCAGAAACTATTTCTCAAATATGGCCTTGTCAGTAGGTGTATTGTTCTGGTTCAACAGCCGTTCATCACTCCACAACTGTGGCCTCTTTGTCCTATTCTTTTCACAAAGTATTTTCAGTACCTCAATGTACTAGTACTTATTAACGGTTTGACCACTGGGAATCGCTTGAATAATTACAATATCTCTAATTTTGAAGGAAAGTAGCAGAATTACCCTGACTTTGGATTTTGATATTCAAACACACGTGTCCCAGACAAAGTATCATCCCTTGTAACGTTCTTAATGAAAAAGAAATAAAAGTTTTACCTAGACTAAGAATAAGAATCGAAGTATTTGAATCGCTACATCAATCTTAATCTCAAACAGAGAATGTATTGCCGATATCTTATTAACAGTCTTTTTTGTTGTTATTAGTCAAGAACACTACTTGTGGCTACCTCTGCAAAATAATCTCAGGGAGCGGGAATACGATTAATAACTACGACAATTTGTATTCCATTTGGACGCCAGCTTTATTGAAAAAATAAGATAGATGTTAAATATAATAAAGATGAAATTTTATGGAACAAAGTTGTCGCTATTATTTTGACCAGAAGAACCTTTCAAAGATAATACTTTTCTGTAACAAATCATATAATTTGGAATAAATAGTAAATAGTAATTTATAATAAATTTTAAACAATTCACTGGTATGTTATAAAAGCTGTAATGTAATTATAAGTAATTTAATAAAATCAAATACCAATAATTCCGTTGACCGTAATAATTTAACTAAGATGTCTTGTAGCCTCTACGAGGGTACCCCATTAGTTGCTTGTATCCAATGTAATTTCTGGATCCGCCAATGTATTTGAAAACCAGTCCAATGAATTATCTAGGTAATTTAATTAAACTGAGAGAAAAATATTAAGTTCGTGTGCTTTAATTTATATTTCTGGAGGAAATACTAAATTAAAGTAGGAAAACTTCATATCTAAACTATATCAATATAAATTACAAAATATACGAAAGTTATAACAATGAATCTAAGTTTGAATAGTTAAGAAATTTAAGACAATTAAGCAATGACAAAAAATATCCCAATGAATCAATATAATTTCAATAGTTGATAATTTAGAGTCGAAAGTGATTGATTAAAAAAAAATATAACCCCAATGAGATTTAGAACCAACCCAATGTTCCAGAAGAAGCCAAAGTTATTTAACATAATGCTAATGTTTTTGGGTGAAAATATTCCTTAGATGACAGCGTAGTCTCAAAATAAAGAAAAACTAGGTTAATGCAATTTAGAATCAGTAAGGATGCAAAAATAAACCGCAATGTCTTTACAATGAGCAATCTCTAACAAGCTAACAGCTTTTTTGCTAAATAAGGAATTCTACGGCATTTATGTATGATTTACATAGTAATATCGGAACTATCCAAACTTACTTGACTGGCTATATATCACCAACAAAAATTAACCTTTTATAAGTTTGCACTAATGAACAATTAAGCTAAGACTCCACATGTCGCCCACTGTAGGAGCATATATTTCCATTAAACCAATTAATTATTCTACCCCCTTTGCGTTATGCTAGGTTTAATGAATGAGACCAACGTACTTAATCAACAGCAATGAATCAATACGCAAAATCGCAATAATTATCCTCAAATATTTGACTTCAACCTTTATAACAGACGTTATTAAAGGTGCACCCGACGCCAAATTTGAATAAATTTTAAACCTACTTGCTCATTCCAAATCCCATACCTAACTAAAGTAAAATTCGTATTTAGCAAATCTTCCCCACTATTCATACAAGGTGTCTCTAAAATTGATGGTCGTAGCTAAGCCACAGATTCCTGGGATCAAAATAAAGCGATTTCACTGAACTTACCTATATCCAAAGTCGCATTGTTAAGCCGCTACTGAGCGTCAAAGTTAGAAAAAACATTGTTTCCCTTATAAATATAGAATGCGCATACAGATTTTTTTGATTTTTAATATAATATTCTTGTGAGTGTAAAATATAATTTAACATAATTTTGAACTTCATTGATAAACTGAAAGGGTACGAAAAAGAATATATCCCGTCTTAAATGCGACAATAATTTTCAATGCGCAGGTAGAGAGCTTCCATATTTTTTTCTGCAAAGGTACATACTTTGGTAACATTTTCTCTATCTTAGAAATGTTTGATATCTGGTGCGGTTTATCCACAGAAACATAAAATCTGCATGTATACTTACGTCTTTTTTGACAATACACTTTTAACGTACTTAGCCTTGATGAGAAACAGTTGAGTATGCGCTTGTCAAAAGTACAAAACAATTAAGTTTGCTTAACGATTATTGATAATTATCACTTATTTTTGTTTCACGTTCGTGGCAACTGCGGTATTCTGTTGTGTATTTACAATATTTGTTGATGGCAATGGCTGCAAGATACACTTATGGTGACCAAACTGACATGTTGCTGGTGCTTGGTTTTTGTGCAGGAAATTTGCGGCAAAGCATTAGGGTATACCAGGAAACATTCCTAAATCGTTACGCGCCTAATTATCAAACATTCACAAATATTGAGAGAAGTCTTCGGGAAACTAGAAGTCTAAAACCACTGAACGTTGAACAAGGATGTCCTCGCTTTGTTTGCAACCCTGATCTATAGAAAGACATTTTGGGGTGATTAGAATAAGATCCGGGTACAAGTACGCGTGGTTTGTCGCGTCAAGTAGGAGTTTCCAAAGATGTCATCCATGGAGTTATTAAAGAACAACTCTTGCGTCCTTAGCATATTCAAAGCGCACAAGAACTTTTACCGATTGATCCCGGTGGACGTCTTACATTTTGTCAAATTATCCGTGAAAGAAGTGCGGAAGACATCAATTTTCATAACAAAATTCTCTTTACCGACAAAGTATGCTTTACAAGGAAGAGTATAATGAATGTACAGAATGAACATTTTAATGCGGATGAAAATCCGCACGCTATCAGGCAACGTCAATTTCAACATGAATTCCGAGTTAATTCATCGGCAGGAAGTATGGAAAAATACATCATAGCTCTAGTTATTATGCTTGCTCCCTTAAATGGAGTGGCATATTTGAATTTTTTACAAAATATCCTACCAGACCTAATGGACGACTTTCCATTGGATCTCCGAGATAATATGTGGTTTTGACTTAACTTACTAACATCCCTTCATTGTGCACTAAATGATCGAACTTATCTACATGAACCATTTTCCAATAAATGGATTGGCAGAGGAGCCTATGCACCTGTACAATGACAGCATCGTTCACCGGATCTGGATATTTGTGACACATTTTTGTGGGGTGCACTGAAAAGCAAGATTTATTCCAGACCCGTAGCTACTAAGAATAAGCTATGGGCTAGAATACGAGATGTTGTGAAATCTATAAGGAACAATGTGGAAGCGTTGCAAAGAGTTCTGTTTAATTTTTTGCGTAGGGTCGACCTCTGCATCCAAGAAAATGGGTGTCATTTCGAACATTTGATATAAATTAAGTGTATTTTTAATTATTCCTAATTATCTGCTTGTGTTTCCCTAATTGTTTCTCATCAAGGTTAAGTAGATTAAAATTGTGTTGTCAAAAAAGCCGGGAGTATACATGCAGATTTTATTTTTTTGTGGATAAACCGTACCAGATATCAAAAATTTTCAAGATACTAAAATATTACTATAATATGTATCTTTGTAGAAAAAAAATATGGAAGCTCTCAGCTTCCACATTAAAAATTCCTGTCTGATTTAAGACGTGACATATCCTTTTTCGTACCCTTCAAGTTTATCAATGAAGCCTAAAATTATGCAAAATAATGTCCAATACACACCAGGAATATCATTCTAAGAATCACGAAAATCGGCGGCCGCATTTTATTTTTACAAGCGAAACAATATTTTTTTTAAAGAACTTTGACGCTTAGTAGCGGTCTAACGAGGCGACTTTGCATATAGATAAGTTCCGTTAAATCGCCTTATTTTGATCCCACGAATTTGTGGTTAAGCTATGACCAAACATTATAGATATATATTTCCAACTTGATCATTTTAATTCAAATTTCTAGAGAACGATAGGCAACTCAATTTTCATATTCAAAATAAATTATTTAGCAAATTGTTTAAATGACCTAACGGAAATTAAAAGACAAAAATATCCATACTAAGCGCAATTTATGATAATATTTAGTGGAAAAGAGTTATCGGTGATTCCGAACAATAATTATATAGAACGAAACGTAACCAAACTTTCTATCCCATAAACCTGTGTTAAGATTTAGAAATTTTCTGTTACCGATTTCTTAAGTTTCACAAGAAATTTAGTGTCGATTCTTTGTTCACTTTTTACACTAGTAATTTTATCGCTAGGTAGAAGTTGTATGTTTTCACTCGTTGAATCCTAACTAGCGCATCCGGTTGATGCAAACTCGCAGCGGGAGGTGTGTAGCATGACGTATCCAAAGAAATTGCTACCAAATCCACTCCTTTTCCAAGTTTGC
This sequence comes from Phrixothrix hirtus, assembly GCA_024586415.1. Lineage (NCBI taxonomy): Eukaryota > Metazoa > Arthropoda > Insecta > Coleoptera > Phengodidae > Phrixothrix > Phrixothrix hirtus. Next base: position 11,943 of record JAHWXV010327650.1, read on the forward strand.
ACTCAATTCCGTTTTTTTTTGAATTACTCCACGTACAAACTCATACAGTTAACATATTCATATAGGCAAAACAAAAAATTAATGGCAGGGATTATACTAACCCTGATTTAGGTAACAATTAAGTACTAATAACATCTGAACTCACTTAAACCTAATTCAGTGCGCGTAGTAAGTGTGACGTTTTAATATTCTGTTGTTGCGTTAAAATTACTCATACGAAAGTCGAGAGGAAGTTTCCGGCATATTAGGTATGATGAAAATCTAACCGGATTGGTGGCATAAGTCTAGAGTCAAACACCACAGTTGCTAGTAGCTCAACACATCTTGACCGTGCAACATATCACGCATGCGCTGCGAATGACGCCAATTCAATTCTTTGCGTTTGTTTACAGTAGCATTTCATTGTTACGTCTGCGTCGTTACTTATCGCATTTGTCATGTGCAAAAAAAATGAGTAATTAGCGAATTTATATAAGATTTTGCTAAAAACTTGGCGAAGCATCCAAGGACACGTACTTAAAGTTATAGATCGTATATGGTGAGAAATACATGAGCGATACCCAAGTTTGCGAGTGATATAAACGTTTTAAATGTGACCGAGAGAGTGTTGAAAGTGATACGTGTTCTGGGAGAGCCGCAACCAATAGAAGTAAACACAACGTGGAAAGGGTTCCCTCAGCAGGGTTAGTAAATAGCCAAATCACTATTCGTGAGTTAGCTGTCGACTTCGGTATTAGCTTCGATTCAGTGCAGTCGATTCTGACAGACTATCTGGGCAAGAGACCCATCTCTGATAAATTTGTTCCAAAATTGCTCTCTAATTAGCAGAAACGGACACATGTTTCAGTTGCCCGTGAACTGCCTGGGTGCGTGGAAAACGACGAAACCCTTTTAAAAACTATTGTTATTAATGATCAGTCGTAGGTTTACGGTTGTAATCCCACAACTAAGGTTCAGTCTTCACAGTGGAAAATTCAAAACTCACCCAGACCTAAAAAAGCACGACAGGTCTGCAGCAATGTCGAGACGATACTGACTATTTTTAGATTATAAGGGAATTGTGTATCACCAATACGCTCACCACGTCAAATATTGTTGTCAAGTCTTGTGCCATTTGAAGGTCGCAGTACGTCGCAAAACATCGGCATTGCATAAGAGTTACGAATGGAAAATCGATCATGATAATGCGCCTGCGCTCATCTCAGCTTGTGCAGGATTTTTTGCTAAGTACCACATTCCACAGGTCGATCAGCCACTATTTTCGCCAGATATCGTACCGTGTGATTTTTTAACCTACCAAAGTTAAAATACCATTAAAGGAGCAAGGATTTCAGGGTGTTCAGGATATATAAAAGAATCTGACGAGGTAGCTGTTCGCTGTTTCGGAAGATGACTTCCAAACTTGCTTCGTGCAGTGGAAGCAACGCTGGTCTAAATGTGTGGCTTCGGGAAGGGACAACTTCTATATATCTATAGTTGTAATTTTTTTTTAATAAATCCAATTCGGATAGATTTTGATTGTAACTCGTATATGACACTAATCGTTTACCTAACGCATGTACGTTGAACGGGCTGGTCGTGCCACGGATTACCGAATCGCTGGAGGACAAACACAGAAAACGGGTATTTGATTGTCGTTTAGCGTCTTGGATGTTATAGTCGGAATTTGGAATCAACCCAGGAATAACTTGAATTATGTAACAGGAACAATTGGCAATGCATTATGTGAAAACTTTTTACTGCGGAATAAAAAGCATTGCGTCGTTTCATCAGCAAATATATGTTGTACCAGCTTGATAATCAGCGATATCGAACAGAAGGAATAATCGCTGGACATAAATTACATGTTTTCCACTGTGATTTAAGAGCGAGCTGAACTAGAAATTTTGGCTGGAGGCAATTAAGCTGTATGAAGAGATGTACTTATACGAGTGCTGTTAAAATATACACTAGAGATTATAGTTTAAGGAGCTTATTTGGCATTCCTTATTTTTGCATAAATAAGTAAATGTTCCGCTCCAAAATAAAGATTATATACACGCTGTATGCTAATTTCTATTATACAAATTTGTGATGAATGTTTCATCATGAGCAATTATTTATCTAAACCAAGTTGAAAATTAAGATTCTCTAAATACGTATACTTCCAATTAGTAGTGCAATTTTTAACCAAACATGGCCTTGAATAATATTTAAATAAATTTAAAATATTTTTGGTATTAATTAAATTTTTGATTGTACAAAATATAATGTACATTTTATAAAATTTTTAGGCCTTTTCTTTGTATTTGGGTTTTTATAAAAATAATCGGGATTTCTAAAGCAAGTGATCTACAGAATTTATTAACTCTGAAAGCATACATTTAAATAAAATTTGCTTAATTTCTCGATTATTAATTGATTTCTTTTGGCGTCCATAAAGCAAATGCACAATATTGTCTTTTAGTGATTTGCAGCTGTCCTTGGATTTGAAAAACGTATGGATGTCTTTTAATTACCTCTTTTAAAAGTTGTAAATAGTTTATCAAGAATTGCTTCCTTTGGAGTCATTTTACATGTAGAATAAGGGCACTATTCTTTTACGGTTGCATTATTACCAATTAAATCATTAGGTGCTTTATGCAAAACTGGATTTGCTAGGTAAATAAATAGTCCACATTTTTTAATTTTAACGTTTAGTTTAGCTCAATGGTCAAAATCGCACGTCTTTTCTATCCTCCACCCCACATAATTGATAAAGCATTTATTTGCCTATTGCTGCTAAGATTGAACTAATAATTTTATCATAACTTGTGTCCGGGAGTGTATTACATATTCTTCTGAAAAGTAAAGAACCTATTCTTTTTCGTCTCATTGCATTCCATTGTAAAGATTCTGATTGATCAAATGTTAGTTCTTGTATACGTATTTTTTCATTTTCCATAACAAAAAAATTTTTCAGAAGTTCGTCCATTCTTATTTTTATTAATTCTAGTTCCATATCCAGTTTTACATAATCTAATCCGTAATACAACGGAGAATCACTATTAGTTTTGAAGTAGTTTGTTTTTGTAATAGTTACGTAATTGTCTTTTTAAACAATATTTATTCAGTACGCCCAAATACAGAAGTTTTTTTGAGCGATAAGCTGTTATAGTTGCTGCACCTGACAATGAATTGAAATGTCTACCAAATGAGTGTTTGTCCCAAGTTCTACTATCGGTCTTCTATTTCTATAGCAGCGTTACGATCTATTTGTCCGTTTTCATGAATCCCATAACTTACCTTTTTTACCATATCCATCCCGGTAACAGTTCCTTCAAAAACAAAATACCTCACGCCGGCCACATTTACAGTGCTAACAGCAAACATGCTGACATTAAAGCCTTTGTTAACACAATCGACGGGTACATTCATAACAATATCGAAAAATTTACATTAAGTTAAATGTTTTTGTTATCCTTAAGTTATTTTCGGAAATTATGTACAGGGTGGTAAAATTTCGATGTTTTCATAGGCCATCTCGATAAGTATAGGAGCTATGAAAAACGCGCCACTCAGTCTCGAACTATTTTTACTGGAAAACTTCAACAGTGTAAAGCAAAATTGACTGCCGTGTTTTGTTTTCGAGTTATAAGCAAAAATTTTATTTTTTAAGCTATTTAAGTTATTTAAGTCATTGTTTAAATTAAATTCCGATAGCGCCGTCTTTGTGTAGCTACAGGAAAGCTACTTGCGCTTTCTTCGGGAACTTTATTGAGTGTATTAAGATGCCATTAACGGGCTTTAAATATATTTAATAATTTTCAAGTATTAACATAAAACTGTATTTTTTAAATATAAATCATTCTTGACTTTGATTTTCCCAAAAAGACGAAAATTTTTCCTTTCCAGCAATATATAATATGTTGGGTCTATTCTCGATTTTTGGCCTAACTTTCTTGTAAATTCGTTGCTTAAAGCATGATGTTAGTTTTGACGCTTTCCACGTAGTATGCGAATTTCATTTTGATGAATGATAATATATCAGAATTAATTAACACAAAATGGTCATAATTATTATTACTTAATTATCACGTAATAAACTAAGAACAAAGAAATATAGTGAAAACGTTTCCATCAATAATCTTTGACATCAACAAATTAGCAATTAAAAACTAGAACTAGAAGACAATTTAGAAGAAATATTAAACAATTGTTTACATTTTATTTTCAAGTTGACGCCCATTATTTGCAATAGACAATTCACATCGCTTTAGAACAGTTCGAACTGCGTTATAAATATGAACATTGAAAACAAAATTAACACACTGCATAAAATGTTCTCACGATTCCTTCGTGTTATTAACCATTTTATATAAGTTGTCGTTAAGGTACCACGAAGGAAGAACATTGAATGGTGAAAAATTTGATGAACGTGGTGACCACCTCACCGGTTCATTGATATGCATCCAGTTATCTCCGAAATTAATGGTTTATAGGTGCGAAACAATCCTAGCATTATAAGGTAATGCAAAAACTTGCTGGAAAGATATATTTCGCCTGCCATTCATCGGCATATTGTCTAAAAGTTATTCGATGACATGTTGATTTACAATTCCATAGTACCGTTGGGTATTCAATTTTACTGCTTAAATCTAACAACCTAAAATACAATTACTAAATATGACACACAAAACACTAAAACCACAGCGTCCCTGAGTTTCGACATTGACGATAAGATGGAGATTAACATCAAACCAGTACTGCTCATTATGTCGGTTGAATGCGGCACTGCTAATATATGCTTCATCTTCCAAACAATATTTCTGAAAAAATAATGACTTTGCTGGAGTTTTTGAAGACACCAGTTACAAATATTCAACGTCGTTTAGGTTCGATTGGTTGAAGGTTTTGTCGATTTCTTATTTTTCAAAGCCTAAATCTCTCACCGTCATGATATACCATACTCGAAATCAATTTTCCGACTTAGAGTTGAAGAATTAGCAACCATCATATCAATTACATTAATAGCAGCTTCTTTGCCATCTTCAGTATTATAATTCTTTGGTCTTGGTTTTGTTACGTACAAGATACGCAAGTCTAGGAATGGTTGATATTTCCTGGTGAACCCAGATAATTTTGCTAGCTTATTAAAAGAGTATGAGCTCGCTCGAATGATGAGTTGTCTTATTTTTAAAAATGGGCACCAATAAGTCTTTAAAACAGCTGATGTTAATTGATTCAACATATAGAATCAATTATCTGAAAACAGAGACGGGATAATATTCTAAAAATTTAAATAAAAAGAAATACTTTGGAAGAAACAAGCTTACAGTAAGAAATTTAAATTTGATACCAGTTGCGCACAGAATAACGATTCCAATAAACAGAAAATTAGCATTGGAGAAGTAAACCATTAAACTTTAATTTAGAACAGTAATTTAAGTTATAAAAGCAAACAGCAAAGATTGAATTTACATTCGTGCATTGTACATAATAACAAATCGTAAAATACTTAAAAACTTAAGATCTACTCCTTCCTTCTTTTGCAACAGATGTTAGGATACGCCGTTCTAAATTATCTGAATTTAATTAGTATGCACAAAATATAATTGTAATTATAAAAGACCAAATATTCATTACTTGTAAATCTTCATTTATACGAGGCGTGTTTTTTAAGTAAGTACCGTTTTGAGGTATAAAAAACAGTAGTAAAGATATTGTAACAATTTTATTTTTACATAAAAGCCCACATTTTAA
>JAHWXV010327655.1:0-13175 GCA_024586415.1 Phrixothrix hirtus
GTAAAACTAAATTAGGGGTTCGTCTACAGTAGTGTGATTATTACGGTTTACGTAAATATAGAAATTTATTTGCTTATTTATCGTCTACCTAAATCAAGTAATAATTGCGCTGATGAATTAAGTAGCTATCTGCTGTAATTAATTTTCAAAATTGATAGGAAAATTAGACCAGACGAACACCCATATGCTTTACTGATCTTTTAGTAATCCTACTTTTACCACATTTATTTTATGTCACTATGAACATATTAGTTCTGCCCTCCTTTTTAAGATTAATTATCGTACCTTAGTTTTAAGTTTTGGTTTTGATTATTCTTTCGCTTCTTTTTATTTGATATTTATTTTTTTCTGCTGCATTTCTTAGGATATAGATATTCTTGTTTAGCTTTTAAGTTTTGTTAATTAGAAGAGACATTTTATAGAAGAACTGTCGCTTTATGATTAATTCACCGAGCTCTTATTTTTATTGAACCACTTCACGGTCTAGTATCCAGAACAAGTATATCTACCAACTTACTACACTTAAGAGATATATATCTGGTTAGACTTACTTTTGGTCTTAGGTTTCTCCTTTTTGTTTGATGCTGTGCGATTAGTTGTTCATCTCATACATTCTTTACTTGCTCTTATTTTTGAAACTTTTCTTTATGAAGTTGTTTTCTTTGTATTTGGGTCGCGGGTATGACGTATCATGACGAATTCATATGCTATGAACTTTGTTTTTTTGTGTTAGTACTACTATAGACTGAACCGTTGCTCTTGATTCTTGTTGTTTATTAACTTAGCTGTATTTTGTCTTTTCATTGGAATTGTAAGACATTATTTCAAATTTTCTTGTATAATTTTTCTTTACGAACCACTTGTGGTTGTGGTTAACAGTACTTACGGGTTATGATTTATTCATCCTCATGCACACATGAGATTCCGGTTGTATATGTGAATTTCACTTGTGACCTTTCTGTCGTTCTTTTTCTTTGGGTTCACTCTCAACTACGACGTATTGTTGTCGTTTTTTTTTTGATAGATAGTTTTCACTTTTGGGTTTGACTTAGTGTTCTTCACAATTTCTTCGTTAGACAATATCAACTACGGATTGAACTTAGCGTCCTCTTTTGCCTTAGATTAGTTAATTCTCTGGGTTTCCTTTCAATTTTTTTGTCTCGTCCTTTAGTTAGTAATAGTTGACTTTGCGGGTAAATCTTGTACAGTCGCTTCCCCGGTTGTCAGTTATACTAAGGTGGGAATTGTCACGGTCTCACCATGACATGTTAGTATTTATTTTTATTACGTGTATATTTGTTTAAGTACATCCTGTACCTACCTGAATAATATTTTTTTATGATAAATAAATAAATAGGATTTGTAATATTAATAGTCAAAATTCATTTCTGTGGGTATTTAGGGATAGTTATCTTAATGAATAACTCTTTTTGTTATATGTTTAATTAAAAACAACGGTTAATTATAATTAGTTTGAATAATTTAAAGGATTTCTTACATATAATTTATTTAGCCAGTAAGTATCGCTATCTGGCGTTAAGGTTCATAAATATAAAACTTCGTTTTAAAGCTTTAAATTTAATAGAATACGAGTGCTTATCTTTCACTTTTTTGTTAAGTTTTAGGTGTGGATCGCCTTGAACGAACATTTGCGACTTCCTTTTGTTAACTATTAGACATAATATGTGACGAGTTGGAATTTCTTACTCTTATAGTTAAAAAAGACGTTGCTCATTTTCAATGCAACAGTAAGCTCTAATTAATCCTTCTTGATGTGATAATTAATTCGTTTTGGTCTACACCTTTTAGCTTGACTGGCAGGTCCTTATTCTTCTGGGCCTAATTAATACAATGTATTACGCTGGCTTTTGATGCTTGTTATATGCTGAGGTGGTGATGTAGCGCCAGCTGCTCATTATGCCTTTTGGACATATGCAGAGCCGAAGAATGGATTACTTAAGGTTGTACAAAAACTTTAATTTGTTCATCACTAATTACTCCAATAACGATAGCGACATCATTTGTATCGTCGAGTCATGGCCTGTCTAACATGTGCTAGTCCTGATAAGCTTCGGTAAATTCGTTTGTATTTAAAATGTAAAGTTTTTCTATCAATTTCAAGTAATGTAGACAAAATTGCTTGTTAGCTTCCGAACTAAATGTACCCATTATGTAAAATAATTCTGTCAACGTTTAATTACTTTTCAAAATAATACATTTATATTTCAATCATAATCAATAGCTCCTCAAAAACTGTAAAATATAAGATTATGGTGACAATTTATCTAAAGAATTACTTTAAATTATTTGTCAATATACGGGGTATGCACAATATGTCTACTACTACTACCTATCATGCCATTCCCTTAGCGGGGTAGGCAAAACGCATTATCAAGCCTCCACCTTGTCAACCACTGCATGCACCCATGAGCAAACCCCCTCTCATTGCCACCTCCCTTCTCCGCAATTTCAAGCACTATATAGTATCCACACCATCCCATTACTACCCATCAATCCTACTGTCTCTACTATCGCCCATTCAGTATCTTTTTAGATTCCTTTCTGTCCTTAAACACTTCTTTTGCCTCCATTAAATTCATACAACGTTTTTGGCAAGCTCTCCTGTTTTTTGAATTGTTAATTCTTTTTCCTTTTAAAGTTTATTTAATCATATTCAGCCATCTCTTTCTCGGTCTATCCCTACCTAATTTTCCATTCATACTTGCCTCATATACTCTCTTTGTTAATCGTTCATTACTCTTCCATTTCACATGTCCAGCCCATCTTAACACACTACCTTCGGGCAGTGTCTCCTTCACTTGGCACATATCCATCACCCATTCATTCCCCACCCTGTCGCGTCTCGTTTTACCACGTGCAGCTCTTATGCACCTCATACTCACGGCGTTTATTTTACTTATATGCTTCTTCTGAGATACTCAAGTCTCACTGCCGTATAAAACAGCTGGAACAAATACACTATTGTACACAGCCTTCTTTGCTTGCATATTTAACTGTTCGTTCTTGGTTACTGTTAATATGCTGCCAATTATTCTCCTGACTGCAATCACTCTGTTTTCAATTTCACTAGCTACTAACCCATCATACGCAAAGATTCTAGGAAGGTAAGCAAACTTATGAACTTGCTCAATTATCTCCCCACCCAACATTAACTTACATATTTCCTTTTCACCTTTACTATTGAAAACCATTACCTTTGTTTTGCCACTATTGATTTTGAAATCCATTCTCTCACTCACTTCTACAAATTTATTCAACATTCGTTGCAGTTGGCTTATACTTTTAGCTACTGGTACTGCATCGTCTGCATTCGTCAACACTTTTACATATTTGCTGCCACTGCCACTACCACTCAAGTCCTTACATGCACTTCTCACGAATTTATCCATAAATATATTAAACAACCAAGGAGACATCACACATACTTGTCGCACACCATATCGTTCAGTTTACGCACGCTCTGCTTCCATCATACATTGCTTTTATTGAATTCAGTAGTTCTCCCTTTACACCATACTCCGTCAGACTTGCTCATAACTTTCATCTATTCACACTATCATACGCTTTCTCTAAATCCATAAATGCACAGTACATTTTCTCATTAACATGCAAAAACTTCTCGGCCATTTGCTGCAAACTAAACATTTGGTCGACGCACCCTCGTCCAGGCATGAACCCACATTATATATCCCATACCTACCTTTCAGTATTTATGCGAACTCCGTCAATTATAATTCTACCAAGCAGCTTCCCAGCTACACTTAATAAACTCATAGCTCTATAGTTCTTACGTTCATTCTATCACCTTTGCTTTTGTACCGAGGCATGATCATAGCACCCTTACAGTCCTAGTGCGCTCTTGCTAATTGAATACAGGCATTGAAAAGTTTGCATAACCATTAACCTAAACACATACCGTCATTTCGTTTGTAACTTCATCTATTCCAACAACCATCCCATTTTTATTGCATTTCTTACTTATTCCACCCCTATGCTCTTGTCGTTCTCTTGGATTTTTTTTATTCCAGTATTTCCCACATTCATACCTATCTCAGTATCCTAGTTGCCATACAGCCCTTTAAAATATTCTTTCCAACGCAATATCACTTTATTTTCGTCCCACTCCATTTCATTTTCGCTATTCCGTATTCAATTTACTCGATTACTTACACCCTGCTTTGCATTCCTTACCAACTTCCAAAATAATACTTTATTACCGTCAAAATCATTTTACATTCTTACTCCCCCCTTCACCCTCAGACGCTCTTTACTCTCCTTCACAGCTTCCTTTGCACACTTCTTTTTAGTCCGATACGCTTTCAGTGGATCAATTCTGTTCTTGTCATCGTTGGTTCCAATCATTCTCTTATATATTTCTTTTTTCTCCTTTGCTGCAACTTTCACGGCATTATTCCACCATGCGTTCCTTTTTGAATTTCTACTCGTGCTCATTCCACAGACTTTACTTTCACACTCTATCGCGATACCTTCCAATCTCATCCATGTACATTCGATGCCACCTTTTTCAATTTCATACTTCCATTCAGATTATTCTAACATTTCCTTCTCTAGGTGTACGTATTCTTCTTTCACCTTCTTCTCCAGCAATCTTTCCGCGTTTACTCTAGTCTCTCTTACAACTACTTTCTTCTTATATACCCACTTTCTATCAACCTCAGTTCTTAAGATTACCAGAAAATTGTCCGTCCCACACTGAGAACGTCTCATTACTCGCGTATCCTTTACCAATTCATGTGGCCTGTCATTATAAACAATTAAATCAATCATGTTTCTAGACTCTCCCCTTTGCCACGTATACAAGTGAATATATTTATGTTTAAACCATGTATTCGATACAAACAAAGCCTTTCCGAAGCATAGCCCAGCTAACGCTTCACCATTCTTATCCGTTCTAGAATCGCCGTAAGGGCCAATTACACCATCTATGAATAGATATACTGCGCAGGTTCCTGATAAAAACACTACATAACTTTACTTTTGAAGTTTGGCGGTCATCTTGTGGGAGGAGTTAGCTGCTAACATCTTGTGGGAACTGTCGGCGGCGGCTACCTTGTAGGCTTTGGCCATTTTGTGATTGGGCTATGTTGTGGGTAGCGTAGTCGGCCATCTTGTGGGCGACGGTCATTTTTGGAGTGAGTGTAGTCGGTCATTTTGTGTGCGGGCTGGGAGGAGTTGGTCATTTTGTGGGTGGGCCATTTTTGGGTGGAATATGGGTAGTCGCACATTTTTAGTGTGAGCCATTTTATGGATGGAGTGGTAGCAGTCGGCCATTTTGCGATAGGTCATTTTGTGTGCACCAATTTGGGAAGTTGCAGCGCCTGCGCAAGACATAAAAATTCGCACTTATCATGAGTAACATGTATATCTTTTTGTAGTAAAGGAGAAAAAAGATAAATTAGTAAAGAGTCGGCCATCTTGGGGGGTGGCGACATATGCGTAGGATTGAAAAAAATCGAACTTAACGTGAATATGTGAATCTTCTTCTAGTAAAGATTTCCTCATTTCTTATCTCACAGTTAGCATGCGAAACCATTTTCTTATCGGCCCAGATAGCTAATGAGTCAGATATGTATATAGTTGGCATGAATAAGTCGATTTCCTCATTTCTTATCAGAGTAGCAGGAAATTGAGTGAGATTAGCATGCGAAGCTTTTGTTATCAGACAGGAAGTGGGTCAGATTTATTATTAGCATACAAAGCCGAACACCTCATTCATTATCAATCTAGACAGTAAATGTATTGAGATTATAATTCGAAGCATTTTCTTGTCAGACAGGAAGTGGGTCGAATTTATTGTTAGCACGCAAGTGCTGACGTGTACTTTTCTTATTATGTTGAAACTGGGTTAGAGTTAGAATTAGTAGAGTGTACATATGTAAAAATAATTTATATGACATGTATGTCCAAGAAGAAGAAAGTCAATTACATAGCAAATTGACCCCATTACAGCTTATCGAAACTCACTTGGAGTACCGATATCTATTGGCTATTAGACAATGGTTATTTCATGCTCTATGTATATTTAAACAGTAATCCTTGATCCTTCATAAAAGGTCTAATAGTTAGCCATTACAATAAGATCAATAATAATATTATTAATAATTTTGCTAATACCAACTGGGATTTAGCTCCATTAAAAAAGAACGCGAACAGTTTGGTTTTTTTGAAACAATTACCTCATTTGCAGTTGTCAACAATGGTAACGTCTAATAGATATAACAATGTACAATTAACTAGATGTAAGAATGCAGCGGGTGCTACGGTTAAATATACTTTGAGAGAAACTAGGATGCCTTAAGCATAGAATAATAATGTATACAATGAGTGTAAAAGTATAGGATAATAATAAAAAGATGTGATTTGTAGAAGGTATTTTAATTTTTTCGAATCTTGTAAGTTGACGATACCTATAAATAGTAATACGGCAAAATTGGAAATGCTATAAGTGCATTTATGTGCAAGATAGCATTTAAATTAGGTTGATATTCTGTAATCTAAAATAGACATGCTCACGTGACACTACCTTGACCTTTGTCATATGAAAGTACGATATGCGTTTTTAATAAAAAAAAATGTAGTTTTACAGTATTAAAAAATGTCACTATTTAGATTAACATTCAAGCTTTTAAATATAACGAATTTTAAACCGTTACCCTGGTAAGCGAAACTTAAATTGGAAGGCATTTCTACAACAAATACAGAATATTTTATCAAAGCCATCAGCATACTGTAGGCTTTGCATAATTATCAAGTAATATATTTTTGGTAAGATACGATGGAAAAACAATGAAACGTTTGTTTTTTACTTTTCTTCAACATAACGTTAATGTATATTTGATTTTGTCGTTCAAATCTCGGAATTTGCTTCATAGGCATCCGGAAAGTTTAAGTTTAAGATGAATTTCCGATCAGGATATGCTGTACAGTGAGATAAAGCGCCAACACAAAAACGGACATCAGCTTTTACACACGTGAGTTTTTATATTAACGGAAGCATGCTTCTGAAGTGACAGTTAAACATAATCAAGGTCCGATGAAAGAACAATGAAACGTTTATTTTTTACTTTTCTTCAACGTAACGTTAATAGATACTTGATTTTGTCGTTTAAATCGCGGAATTTTCTTCATAGACATCGGGAAAGTTTAGGTTCAAGATGGATTCTGGAACAGTATATGATGTAAGGTGTAATAAAGCGCCCACGCAAAAACGGACGTCATTTTTTAAATTAACGCAAGCATGCTTATGAGGTGACAGTTCAACATACTCAAGACCGAGAATGCAGTATTGTACATCGAAGGTGCATTGTCACCCAGCTTTAGATAGATATACCAGGTGACGGATTGCCTTTTCAATAGTGTGTGTTTTACATATATCATTTTACATTAAAAGTGCCTTACCACTTTCCTTTTAGATGATATAACACGTGACGTATTGCTTCTTTGATATGCTGAGATAGCTCGATTAAAGTCGTATTGAATATTATTACCAAGATTGCCTTGCACTTATGGGCCGAAAATGATCGAACTTGCACAAAGTTGACCTGTAAAATTATGCCAAACTTGTAGTATCCGGCGGATTAGAAAATTAGTTCTTATTGGGGTGCTGAGGTCCAAGATTACATACATCAAAAGTGGCTTCCCGCCTTCTCTTTAGATAAATATATCACGTGACGTATTGCTTCTTCAATAATGTGTGATTTTACGTACATAATTTTGCATCAAAGTTTCCTTACCACTTTCACTTTAGAGAGATATGCCACGTGACGTATTGCTTCTTTAATATGTTGAAATAACTGGATTAAAGTCGTGGGAACCTTTACAAAGGTTGCATATGATTCATCGGTAATTCAAGCTTGCAAACCTCGCTGTTGTATCAATTCCTATGTTCAGATGGGTTTTCAATTTCCCTCCAAATGTGGTGATATATTTCTGTAAAGCCCCTAGAATCTTCTTTGTAACTAAATCTAGTGACTTTTTCCGCTGGGGTTGGTGACATACTTGCATGAAGAGAGATAGTTACATATAAATCCATGCGTTAGAGAAACAGAAAGCTACATTTATTATTCGATATGCTACAGCTGTGGTATCAGGACCGACTAATGGACACCTGTCGTGAACCGACAAATTAAAATACCTGCCACCTGTTATGAACGGACCCGTTTCCAACGGCCTGTTGTTAACGACTCTGTTGTAAAAGGTCCGTTGTGAAAGGCCTACTGTGAACGACCTGTTATGAACGGCCTCCTGTCAACGGATCTGTTGTGAATGGCTTGTTATGAACGACCTGTTGTGAACGGCTTGTTCCGAACGACCCTGTTATAAACGACCTGTTACCCGGCTGTTAGCCGACCTGTTACTCAGCTGTTGCCTGACCTGCTTCCAAGCTGTTGCGTGCGACCTATTATGAACGGCCTGTTATGAACTGATCTGTTGTGAAGGGCCTATTGTGAACGCCCCGTTATGAACGGAACTGTTACCCAGGTGTTACCCGACTCGTTTTCCAGCTGTTATCTGACCGGTTACCTGACCTGTTACCCAGCTCCTGCCTGACCTGTTACCCATTATTGCGAACGGCCTGATATGAACAAACTGCTGTGAACGGTTTGTTGCGAACGACTGGTTGCAAAGGGTTTGTTATGAACGGGCCTGCTAAAATACCAGTTACTTGTTGTGAACAGACTACTTGCAAACAAACGCAGTGATTAGCAACAACCTGTTAATAGACCGACTAAATTGCTGAATATGAATGACAAAGACAAGAGAATAAAACATAAACTTATAAATACAAGAAATCCAATTAAACGTAAATATAAAATTTTAGAACAAGAAAAGACACTTGAGAAAAACTTAATTGAAGACACCTATAAACTTATCATAGAACCGCTTACAAACATCTCTAAAAACATTCAAACAACTACAAAATTGAAAGATGCAGAAAATAAAATAGAACAGTAGGAAGAAGGTTTGGATTTTGTCACACTTCCGACATTGCAATTGCCATCACCGCTATCGAGCTCTGTAGTAGCTGATACATTCAGAAACACTTCCTTTTTTCATCAATATCATGAATTGCCTAGACACTACTTTGAACTTATGATAAGTCATGTTGAAAATAAAATGGATACAACGTACGGCATTTTCTACAATGAAATTACAAATAAAATGATGCTTGATAAAGACGAAGTAGAAATTGTCGCTAAAGATATAAGGAAAAAGGGATACATTTAAAGGTACTCCTGGTGTATACGAACTGCTAATCATGAAACATCCCAATGAAGCTGCAATCACTCGAGAAGACGGAAATAACTATAGAAATATTTTATTCAAAGGTCCGTTTATCGACGTCAGTTTGAACCAACCGAACATGTAAAATCTAACAAAGATTACAAGTACTTGCATATTATTAAGCCGATACTTGAATTGGCGCTACAACAACAACAACGAAAACTAAAAGAAGAAGAAGCAAAAAATAAACTTAATCGCTAAAACAGGGACCGGGATTGTAAAAAGACAACTGTTCAATGAAATACACAATAATAGGAGAATCGATTATAGATATTGGGACAACGTGCACGAAATACTCGACGAATTACAACTTTGTGGATAGAAAAAATGGCAGGACATACCGGATATAATAACAACATAATATCGATCTTAAAGGAGTTAACAGAAGCCGGTTACAACTGCATGTCTAAAAATCATAACTTCTTACATATTTCTAACTATAGCTATTCAAATATCTCTTTATTACCACGATGAGTATCGATAAGTTTGGATGATATCTACAGGAACATTACGAAATAAAGAGTATTAAGGTAGAAGCAGGTATTGGCTTCAAACCAATTGATGAAGACTACTTCACTTTGGAAAATAACAAACTGACGCAAGCTGCAGATCCAACACTTTCAACAAACGCTGCTAATAAAGCGTATATTGATGGAATGGCTAATAAACTATTGAACGATATAAAAGCGAACAATGAAATAATCGATAATTATTGTATTAATGCTAAAAATAACGCTGACAACAACGTCAGCACATCTAGTATAGCTAAGATATATGAATATATCAATTAAAACAACCTCAATTGCGTAACTAAGGCAGATTTAGCTAATTCTATTGATGATGATGTCAAAGGCTTTATAGAAAATTATCTAAAAAGTGAACTACAACAATAAGCACACTACGTCATACTTAAGGATAACGTGATATAATGTTCAAGCAACAAATTGTGAAAGAATTGCATAAACCTACCGGCCGAAACTTTCCTAGAAGACGTACGATGGTTAAAGCTTTTGATGAACTATGTCAGTCAGATTTAGGCAAATTCTTGAAATATTCTAGAGAAAATAAAGGTTACAAGTATATTTTGGTTGTAATCGATTGTATTTCGAAGTATCTATGGATACTAGCTATAAAATCAAAATCCGGTGCGGATATCACCAAAGCGATGGCTTCTGTTTTAACGGCAGGTAGAGGCGTTCCTCATAATTTACAAACAGATAATGGAAAAGAATTTTACAACTTTAATGAAGGCCTACAACATAAATCATTATTCCATATACAGCGTAAGGAAAGATTCGATGGGCGAACGTGTTATTAGAACTCTTAAATAAGATTTGTACAAAACTTTTAGTCTTCAAGGAAACTATCGATGGATAGACATATTGGATGATATAACTAAGAACTATAATAAGTGAAAACATTGTACGATCGGACTGAAGCCTAAGGATGCAATTTCTAATACGAACTTGATCGATGTCTACGGCAATTTGAAAATATTGGTGAAAAATTGCAAAAAGTAGGAGATGTTGTTAGGATTAGTAAATATAAAAGCATTTTTGATAAGGGCTACATGCCGAATTGGTCCAGCGAACTATTCAACATCGCGAAAATTCAAATAACGAATTCTGTAACTTATCAACTGATTGATATGAAAGATCGACATATTCCAAGGGGATTCTACGAACACGAACTACGGTAAATCGAACACGATGGCGTTTACATAGTGGAAAGGGTGTTGAAACGAAAAGGTAGGCAAATCTGTATAAAATGGTTAGGATTTCTAAAACCTACATGGGAATATGCATCTGTTCCACTTAAATAGATAGTTTAGGTATGCCATGTACTATAGATAAATAAAATAAGAGAATTATATGTGTTAAGTATTTTTTCTAACTTATGCAATATTATTTGAAATTTACATGCATTGTAATGGCCATTGTTACATACTAATTGGCAACCCTCTTAAGTTTTGTTGCGTACGCGTCATTGGACCGCTCAGTTGGTATTTGGTACTAGGCGTGTGCAAATGTGCCTTGTATTAGTAACCGAATGTACAGCATTCTATTAATTGTTCGATAAAGGTATTCAAATGTAGTTAATTTATATTAACAATTACACTGCAAGCAACAACCCCTATTTTACAGTATGCATATAAAGTTTTTTATTTATTAGCCTATTACATTTTTTCTTTAAATGATTACATGTTGTTGATTAATTTTGTTTATTGTTGTAATCTTGTTCTTATTCCACTTCTTTATCATCATTATCAATATTATTGTAGAAATATGGCTTAAGTAAATTTTTCAGGTCGGCTTCGGACAGATTTACTATGAGTTCTTTATTAGCTACTTTAGTCTCCAGATAATCTTCATATATTGTTACATCTAAACTGTATTCTGCTGCAATTTCTAAACATTCTTCTGTGGTATAATCAAAATTTATTCGCCATACACCGTACACAGCTTCGGGTTCTGCATCCTGTTCTAAACTTTGAAACTGATCCGAAAGTCTTTGAACGAAAACTGTCTTATCGTAGGATTTCGTCCACACTGTTATTGTTGACTTAACTATTATAACTATTAATACCCGTCTATTGTAGTCGAGTAACGCCTGGGGTAACGGGTCCGCTCATAGCAGGCCGTTTGCAACAGGCCGTTCATAAGGGGTCGGTTCATAGTAGGCTGTTCACAACCTTTCGTTCGCAACAGGCCCTTCACAACAGATCCGTTCAGAACAGGCCGTTCATAACGGGTCCGTTCATAACAGGCCATACACAATAGGCGGTTCACAACGGGTCCGTATGTGACAGGCCGTTCATAATAGGCCGCTCACAACAGGTCGTTCATAACAGAGCGTTCGCAACAGCCCATTTGCAACTAGGTCCGTTCATAGCAGGTCGGTTCACAACAGGTCGTTCGCAACAAGCTGTTCACTACAGGTCGTTTATAACAGACCATTCGCAACAGGCAATTTATAACAGGTGGCAGATATTTTAACTGGCCTGTTCACGACAGATGTCCATTAGTCGTTCCTGATACCACATCTCTAGCATATCAAATCATAAATGTTACTTTCTCTCTCTC
The DNA here is from genome assembly GCA_024586415.1 of Phrixothrix hirtus. NCBI lineage: Eukaryota > Metazoa > Arthropoda > Insecta > Coleoptera > Phengodidae > Phrixothrix > Phrixothrix hirtus. The sequence goes on from JAHWXV010327655.1 coordinate 12,411, forward strand.
TCTCTCTCTCTCTCTCTAACACATGGATTTCTATGTAACTATCTCGCTTCATGCAAGCATGTTACAAACCCCAGCTGAAAAAGTCACTAGATTTAGTTACAAAGCAGATTCTAAAGATTTTTCAGAAATATGTTACTAGGTTCTAGCCGATATTTGATGTAAGTGTGTCCCTAGAATTGGAGGGAAATTATAAATGCATCTGAACGGAGAAATCGATACAATAACGAGGTATGTAAGCTTAGATTACCGATGTATCTATGAAACTTTAAGTACCTTGTAAATATTCTGCCGACTTTAATTCAGCTATTTCAACACATCAAAGAAGTAACACGGGGCATATCTACCTAAAGCGAAGGTGGTAAGATAGGTTTGATGTAAAAGTATGTATGTAGAATCATACACTATTGAAGAAGCAATACGTCACGTGATATGAGTGTTCTTTGACCTGGGTACCCTAACAGGAAATAATTTTCTAATCCGCGTCGTAGTACCACAACTATGGTATAATTTTACAGGTAAACTTCGTGCAAGTTCGACATGTTCGGCCCATAAGTGCAAGGTACTCTGGGTAATAAAATTCAATACGACTTTAATTCAGCTTCTTCAGCATATCAAAGAAGCAATACGTCACGTGGTATATCTATCTAAAAAGAAGGAGGGAAGGAAATTTTGATGTAAAATTATGTATGTAAAACACACATTACTGAAGAAGCAATACGTCACGTGGTATATATATATATATATATATATATATATATATATATA
>JAHWXV010327739.1:0-10113 GCA_024586415.1 Phrixothrix hirtus
CCTTGGAACTTGAATACATGTTGTTGAATCCGGTTATTGCAGTGCAAAATGATTGTTGATATTTTGTTGATTTCATGATTGTGATAAAAATATTTTTAAAGTTTTGTTTGTTGGTGGTGTGATGAATTTCGATATATTTTCCGCTTTTATATTGTGCCAGTAATATACCGTAAACATTTCAGCCCAACATTTTGATTTTGAAAGAAGTTACGCCTCAAAAACCAAAAGCTCATGAGTCTTTTGCCGGTAGTGTATGTGTTGACGGAAATCTGACGATTCCGGATGTGGCAACAACGTAGTAGCATCAAAGCCTCGGTTCCAGATGATAATGTAACCTGTAGCGTACTTCACAACACTGTCCTTAACCCTTGGCTGGACATGGGTGAAAAATGAACGGATTCCCTAAAATTCGCCGATTGGCGTTGAATAATGAATTCCCACGAATTCAGAATCACGACAAAACGGTAAATGGAATAACCCCTTATTTATGAACCTTTATGAACCAAGGCGTTGGCCCTATAAAGTACACTTGAGCTCTCGAAGAACGGAAAAGCGCACGCTGACCTTACGGTAGTTAGCTCTGAACTGTCTGTTAAAAGAACTTTCTCCTTGAACTAATGGGAAAAGGGGGATCGGTGGTTAACATTTATTTTTAGAATAGTAAACGTTCCCATGAGAAAGCTACCGTTACGTCTTTAAAACAGCATGAACTGGGAATTTGTGAACATAACCAAGTGTTTTTACAAATAGATTTACAACTTTAAAATTATCATTTACAAATATAACTATAAGAATGATACTGGTAGTTTACCAATTGGATTTTATTATTAATTTACTTATGAATACCGGGTATTCCCAAATAAATGACAAATGTTGCAGGAATTTTAGACGCGCTTACAAGATCTCATAAGTAGAAAGTACGATCCGATCAAATGGTCTCCAATCATTCCGGCCCATAAATTAGCAGAAGATTTGTGCTAATAACGTACTACTAATGTTGTGTGCGGGTTTTCATCAGCACATACGTGATGGTTATGAAAATTAATGGTAGGATACTTAAAGAAGGCAACCTCGTCGGTGAAGAAGACTAGCGTTAAAAATTGAGGATTTTCTGTCATTCTGTCTTGCATCCATTTACACAAAGCTATTCCATGGGACAAATACTCGGGCAAAAGTGCTTGCACCTTATCAATATGATATGAATACAATAACCGTCTACGAAGTATCCTCTAGAATGTGGATTGACCTGCATTTTGGGTGGAAGCAATCTTTCCGGTGCTCATGGTAGGAGATTCTTCAATACCATTCAGTTCGGCTTCTTTAAGATGCGGTGTTGTAATTGTTTGAGGTGGTCCGCTATCAAACTGTCGCTTTCACTAAGACGTTGATGAAAACGATCGAATATGGTACGATGTAGAATTACACGATTGGGGTATCTCTCTTCAAAAAGCGGCCTTGCTTCTCGTGGGTTACCATTAGCAAGGCCATAAACAAAATGCGCATCACACATTTTAGCATTTGTGCAGTCCATTCTACTGCCTAAAGAATAAGAAGTGAACGATAAATTAAATTAAATACCAATAACTGAACAACTTTACACGATAACTTAGAAACGGTCATTTCTTTTATTTCTTATTGACAAATTCTTATTTTTCCACTACAATAATACGAATATAAATAGAGAGTAAATAATACGAATCAAACAAATCTGAAGCAACTTAGCAATGGCCTACTGGATATTTTTAATTTTTTTAAAATATGCAAACTGCTTAAACACCACGCTACATACTTTAGTAAAGGGTGTCTCAGCAAGAACTTGAATTTTAAAAAGTAAAAAAGTATAGTAATTTAACGTTTTATTTACATTTTTTTCTGTATATGTACGGAGGTAGTAATGACATTTACACAGGAAACAAGATATCGGTTGAATGGCCAGCGTTGCTCTATTGGCAGGCATGCACCCTTTGGACGAAATTTTGTAGTACATTTTGCGGGCTGCTGGATTTGACGAATTTAACGTGAAATTTCTTCTTTAAGTTTCTCAGTTATCTCAGGATGGTTCGCATAGACCTTACTTTTCAAAAAACCCGAAAGAAAATAGTCGAAATAAGTTAAATCGCAATTTCTTGGCGGCCAGTTATGGTTTTCAAAACGAAAAATCACACGGCCTGGAAACTTGATTTGCAACTACGTCATTGTTTCACATGCGGTGTGACATGTGGCACCATCCTGTTGAAACTGCATCTCATTTAAGTCCATTTCGTCTAATTTTTGCCAAAAAAAGTCTCTCAACATGACTCGGTAACGATTGCCGTCGACAGTCAAGGCGGCACCCTCACCATTTTCAAAAAAGTAGGGTCCGATTATCCCTCCTGCCCACATGGCACACCAAACTGTCACTTTTTAAAGATGTAACGGAAGTTCTTGAAAGGTATGTGGATTTTTCTCTCCCCAGTTCCGAGAATTCTGCTTGTTAACGAAGCCGTTTAGGTGGAAATGGGCCTCGTTATAAAGATGATTTTGTTGTAGAATTCATCGTCAGTTTGCAGTTTTTTCAAGATCCAGTTGGTAAAGTTTCTGCGCTATCTATGATCGTTAGGCTGCAGCTGTTGGATCAGCTGGATCTTGTAAGCATGAAGGTGTAAATCTTCCTCAAAATTCGCTCAAGGTTTACTTCCTGACAACGCTATCGGATGGAGATGTTTCGTCGTGCTGCCACAGTCCCTCACAGCTGCGATGTTTTTGCGGATCTTTTGGGCCGATGACGGGTAAGGTGCCTTTAATCTTTCAACGAAAACGTCTGTTCAAATTTTTTGATTAAATTTTCAATTACATACCGCTGTGGTCAATTATGTACGTCAAAATGATCACGTAACTTGCGAATCGTCACATTAAAATTTTCCCATTTTTGTAATAGGTTTTCACAAACGTTTTTCCAAGATGTAACGCACCATTTTCGTAAATGTCAATGTTTTTAATAAAACAAATACCAAATATCGCTGACCCAACAATTGACACTCGAAAATGGGGCGAGATTCGAAATTCATGTTCTTGCTGAGACACGCTTTATACATTTTATTGTTACTCGAAAACTATTAGTTTTATGAAAAAAAATGAAAGAATGAAAAAAGTCTACAAATGAATTGATATATCTATCCCATGTTGTTTCTACATCATTTTCTGGTCTGCTAAGGTATTCTAACAATAAATAAGGTAAGGGTTGTTTACCACCTTGTAATAAAAATGGAAGGAATAAGAACCTACTCGTAAGTTGTCTTTTAGTTAGCACAAAACATCCACCAAATATTAGTTAATATTAGTTTTTAACATTTGCCAAATTCGAGAAAAAAAATAAAAACTTAATTTTTGTCTCTACCTTTAAAGGAGTGTAACTCTGAATGGAAAGATTTTAGGGCAAAAGTTTATATAGAAAATTATCCTTAATTTTAGCCAAGGAATCATTTCCTGAAGTTTGTCGCGTACATTAAGAATCACCCTGTGTGTGTGTGTATATATACAGGGTGTCTCAAACTCGACAGCCTATTAAGCATTTAACGAAAACTAATGGGTTTTAAAATTTGTAGTTTTAGGTTATTTGACATACACTTTCTGACTAAAGTATTTTCAATTCTGTGTCACTTCCGGTGGTACCGGAAGTAAGCATCATCTTTTTTTAATACTTAAGAAACGTTATACTTATTGTTACGGAAATAGATTTCTTATAAAATATTAAGTTAAGTTTACTAAAACAACCTTACACCTAGAAGCAGCCGTTTTTGAGATATTTCAAAAATTGTGAAAATTTGACAGATGTAAAAGGTGAGGAAAGTGCATTTTTTGAAAATCTGGATTAAGGCAAGTTTTTACTTTTTTGATGGTTCAATAAGGAAAGATCAGGGTATCTGAGCTGTCATCGTACATTAACAAATATTCTACATAAACTGGAGGTATTTATAAACCTAATTTGTTTTCTAGAAATGTACATTTACAGAAAATGGATTATTTGGAATGACTTCTAGTTTACTTATTTATAAGTTAATTAAACATTTCTCCCAAACTACAATTAATTTTGACAATAAAAAAATTGTTAATTCGCAGCAATATGGCTAAAAATAAATAAATATTATATATGAAATTCTCAGACGCAAGAAACGTGAATTAACGTGGTAATATCCCTTTAGGCTAGGTTATAAAAATTATATAAGACGACACATTAGCTAAAGTAAAGGACAGGTCATAACGAATAGATTGTAGAGTATAAAATAAGCAAGGAATTTCACCAAATTTGCCACAAATAGAGGCCTAAATAAATGCTAGAAATTCGCAAATCGGCACATTTATGCAAAGTGGAATGTGATTCGTGATCTATTAACCGAAAAACAGATTTAAATACATTGATCAAAAAGCAAGCAGCCGTATTGGTCAAATCTACAATGCCAAAGTTGTATAAGCCCATAACAGAAAATTAAAATATTTTCCTAATCTACATACATATAGTAAGTTCAAACTTCATCATTAGGAATTGAGTTAGAGAAGCAACAATCCACACTTTAATCGTTGCGCTCACGGCTGTGACAGGCACATAAGTCTTCTCTAATTGATTAAATCATTTTTCACAACAGCGCATGTTAAACAAACAACGTGAAAATTTGACACATTAGAGAAAAGAGAATTATCGATTTTAAATGAATTCTTCCCTGACCGCGAGTGATATTTTGGGCGCGACAAATAAAGTCGGTCAATTTTTATATTTAACATAAATTGCGTTTGCTTCATTTAGATAAATAAAGTTATATAATGTCTACATAAATATTTCATTCATAACCAGATAGGTACCGAATTACCTTTGTTTAAACAAATAGTTTAATCTTATTTACGAGGACTGTCTCACAACTATCCGACCTCCTTTCATATCTTTGTGTCTAACAATTGTAGCCCCCTCTGCCGGGTACGAGTATCAACGGCAAAGCTTTGCAAACTCTCTCGATGCGGCAGTGTTCGTCGGAACACCTTAGTTCACGTGCAGCCTGCGTTTGTTCACAACGTGTTGTTTACGTTCGTCGCATTTTGCTACTGTAGAAAATGACGGAAAGATCGAAGCAACAAATTTGCATTAAATTTTGCGTAAAACTCGAAAAGAGTTGTACGGAGACCATCGCAATGATGAAGACGGCATTTGGTAGGTAGCCGCACATCTGTTGATAGTAACCACGTTCTGGGCGGACTTTAACGACAACAACACCGGAGAATATCGAACGTGTACGACTTGCGATCAACGAAGTTGACTGTGCGAGAACTAGAATGTGATCTTGGAATACCGATAACTAGTGTTTGGAAGATGTTAACTGAAAATTTGCAAATGGTTCGCGTGTGTGAGAAATTCATTCCGAAATTGCTAACGGTGTAGCAGAAAAACCTTCGCATTGAAGTCGTACAGCTCCGTTAGCCTCCGTACAGACATGATGTAGCTCCTTGCGACTTTTGGCTGTATTCAAGATTAAAAATTCCGCTCAAAGGACATGGATTTGACGATAGAGAAACAGTCGAAACTAATACGACGAACGCTCTAAAAGCTATACCAAAAAACGAGTTCCAGGACTGCTTCCAAAAATAGGCCGTTGGCAGCGTATTCTTCAATAAAATTGGGACTACTTCGAAGGGTGCCATCAGCCCAATGACGCAGATAACACCAGCGGGGAAATATGAAGGAACGTAGGATAGTTTTGGGTTAGTCCTCGTATAGTAAAGTAACCGTAACAAATACTTTTAATGTAAACATATGAAATCCGTATGTGTAAACCGATTGCATCAGAACATAATTTGATAAATTTTGATTGCGTTAATTTAGCCCCTTTTACATTTATACGTTTATTGTATCTCTATTTTATTACATGTTATGCGTATACGAGCTTAATTTGTATTCCATTTTAGTAAATTATTTCAATAACATTATGATTTGTTCGAGACACAATAGAATCTCGTACGTAACAAAACCCTAATGGATAAATGGTACACAATAATACCCGTTATTACAATTCCTAAATCACTGAGGTATGCTACCACAATATTGAAGTTTGTATGGTCGATGACCTTTATTTTAAATATATGAAGCAGTTGACTAATGACCTAATTGATATCAAGTCAATTAAACCTACCCCGTGGTCACAAATCACAGATTATCGCAAAATTTTACAAACTTTCCCAAATTATAAGTTAATAAATCAGGTGTACTAACAGAAAACTCTTTAAAGAATATACGAGGGTAACTATAAAAGTGTTTAAAAATCCAAGATGTTGAAAAATTAGAATAAATGATGCTACCGCTTGTAAGCGCGTCTGAAAATCCTACGACTTGGTTGCTTATTTGTAAACACCCGGTATATAGTATCACGCTATAATAATCAAATACAATTTGTAAAGTACCAATATTATTTGCACATCATAGTTTGCTGTATAAATTTATCAAAAACATATTCATATTCAACAAAGAATTAGAAACATTTCGTTAAATAAACAGAGATTCAGTAACCCCACTTGAAGGTCAGTCTAAAAATAAGCTTGGACCACTCTCATTCCCCCCTTACATTGTCAATAAGAATTAAGTCACTTCTCGAGTACCGTTCAAGAGATAACAAGCTTGAAATTGCGTGTGTTGGATTGTGTCGGTAAGATAACGAATAACTAGTGGAAGAGTACCCAGATATCGAGTTAAAGGAGGTTAAGCAGTGTCCACTTGAACTGTTTACGCCAAGGGCGAATTTCAAAAAGGGTCGATTCCAACTTCCTATCAATTAAGACCAACAGGGTTAATTTTGTATGGGTTGTACCAGCGATACGATAAAACCATTACCTGAAGCCGCCTGCTGCACTAGCCACGTTTATCGAGAAAAATTGTAGGTTTCCGACCTTCAAGTAAGTGATAAAACTCCTTTCGTTAATTTAGCATTTTATCAACGTTAGTCCCAACCTAAATTGTTCCGCGCGGAACAAGGCTAACGAATCATGTAGAACTCACGAACAAGCACATCAATTTGCAATTTAAAAAGACTATCGTTATGAACGTTTCATGTTTGTATAATATTTAGGGTCCTTATGACCAATTGTTTACTTGTGTGATTAGCGTAACTTAATCTTAGGGATACAAGGACCTCTTGAGCTAGCTGTAGTAATTATAAAATCTAATAGTTAGTTGTGGGAGAATTTGTACATAAGTACTGTATAACCTATATTGATGTTTATTATAATTAATTTTGTTAAGCCAATCTTATTTTATTATCCGTAGCCACATAGTGATAACTTATACTTTCTTACAGAAATTAGTTGTTATTTTTCTAGCTTTACATCTAGTAAGTACCCGTCGTAAGTCTACCTGATCCGACGTGCAATCCAGGGGTGGGCATCGTAACCATAAAGGTAACTTCCCTGTGAATTAATACAGGGTCATATTAAATAAAAGCTTGAAGATCGGTCTCTTTATCTTTCTGATACCCCTTTTGCTGATGAATAAAGTTCAAAGATAAAGTGACGCCCTTATAGGAGACTATTTTACCATTATTCGCGACAAATTATCGAATGCTGCTGCCCTACACAAAATCCCTGAATTCTCAGTTTACTTATCTGACAATCGTAGGACCTACTCCCATTTTCCACTGTAGGCGACCGAGGCAAACCAAACATTCAGGGTATTTTCCCTTTTTAACATCCTCTAGGGCGTAGTACTATATCCTTCCATTATACGCTCTTCAAAATATCTTCTCTTAAGAATAATATATTTTGCATATACGCAAACCCACCTTCGACTGATTCAACAGCCTTTCGGATGCAGATAAACGCTGAATACGCACTTTGTCTTTTATTTGTCGATAAAATAGGGTTATATGGACAACGAGACTTTAATTTGACAGTTTGCTGCTTTAAATCGTTAGTCAGTTATTTCACGCCATTTTCTCTAAATTCAGCGATGATTCTTAGTAAACGGACCGTTTCGTACCCTTGTGAATTAACGGCGGCATCATGATCAGTAAAACTAAAACGAAGTAATTATTTCTTTGAAAAACTGAGAGGACGAATAATGTTTCGTAATTTTGGCGTTTAGCTTCATGTTTGTACGAACAGATTCAAGTTTCATCACTGATAACAATATCGTCGACCAAATTCGACGATACTTGATTACATTTTTAAAGCATTTCTGTCCACAAATTCACACGACTCTTGTTCATGAGCATTCCTTAAGCCGCGTGGAACCAACTGAGCACAAAGTTTCATAACATTTAAATATTCATGCAATACGGGCTGCATGTCGATGAATAGGGGTGATTTAATCTCATGGCATATCGTATGGCGATCCAACTTTTATGCAACGATAGATGTTGGTGGACGAACTTCGCGGAAGTCGTCTCTTAGACTAATATGACTATGATTATGTAACCATGCAACCATACAACTTAGCGAAGCGATTAAGCCACTTTTAAAATCGTTACGTGCTTGTTCCATTTTTCTCATAACTTGACCTTTTTAAGTAATTGTATAAACAAAACTATTTGACTTGAATGCGATCTAAAGCTATTTATCCTAAAACTTCGTAGCAAAACACTGCAACTGCTTCATTCTATGTATAGAAAACATTAACTTAATTGTAACATTTAAAAAATACGACTAAAATGGAAGTTTTATGAAACTTAATATCTTTGAGTCCTGATATCCATAAAACTTTTAATTATAAAACTTTGTACCTCATATAAACAAGACACCTTAATTTATAGATTATAAAACGTTATGGCTTGTGTAAAAGTTCGGTAATTGTAAGTATATATCTCACAAGATGTTTTGCAAAAAAAACAGAAATGAACAGCCCTGATGCAAATTATTTAAATGGAGACATCAATGGTATCGGCCGGAATATCTCGAATGTTGTTATTACTAACATAATTTAAAAATGAAACAAATAACGTCGCTATGATTTGATAATTTTTATTCTGGCGTATATCCAAAAATAATAAATATGAAACATATTCCAACAGTATGTCTGAAGTTTCTTTTTGCTTTTCCGTCGAGCTTTTTTAGTGTAGCAAAAAACAAAGCCGAATGGAGAAAGCTAAAACAGTATCAGGAGATTTATAACCTTTCATATTTGATTTTTAATTCAAAACATATCAAACCTACGTTTTCTCATATCAAACACTTTCTCTTCAGAAAGTGGATCAATCCATGGATTTTAAATTTCAAATAATTCTAAGTAAGAAGGGATTGACTTCATTTTTATTTTCTTCCATATAACAGGCTTATGCTTACTTCAACTTTATCCACAGTTTATTGGATTATCAGATTAATGTTTGATTTTTCGACTGTTTTTGATTTATTTAGTTGGGTAAAGGTAAACAAACGTATTCAAATAAAAACCAAATTAAATTACCGGCGCGTGCATTAAGTAGCAACGTTTGCATCTTCTGTAATATTCAAATTAAAAGATATTAAATAAGACAGTTTACTGCAACAAAAATAGCTGGATAAATTGAAGAAGAACTTGAATCTGCACACCGTTTTCGTCATTAGTTTCTGGAATTTGGCCATTATACGAGGGGTGCTACATATGTTTCGGGAAGCTGACTCTATCGTAAAATTTCACATGTTTTAGGTTATGTAGCATCGACAGTTGAATAAAATATCGTGTCAGCTCTTGCTGTTTATTTAAGAATATTGGGTAAATTAAACGATATTTAGTACCATGCACGTTAATGATTAATATAATTTTCATCAAGCTAGAATTCATTAAAATAATTTAGAAAGCAATTCTATTTAAGAAAGATTAAAGCTAAATTAAAAATCTATTTGAATACACCTCGTATTTTTACTTTTCAAATATTACAAAGCAATTTTAGTTAAAATTGTAGTAGTAATACGTCAACTATTGTAAAAATTGTGGGAATACATATAAGACCACGCGTCAAGATCAAAACAAGGTTAAGAATTGTTGGTTACAAAGTATAAAAGTTATGCACACAAGAAATTAAAGCTTAAGAAATAATTAACTGGGTTACAATTCAACATGTATAAAGATATTTTTCTTGCTGTCATACTAACGAATATATGACCTAACCGGGGGGGGGGGGGGGG
>JAHWXV010327746.1:0-16989 GCA_024586415.1 Phrixothrix hirtus
TTACAATTTAGGTGTATAGGAAAGTCACTAAGGTCAATAAATTCAAATTAAATTTAAAATGTGTAAGAGAAAGTCGTGTGTTGTCTCACACCAGATTTTTGTATACTATTCTTAAGTATAAACAACAACCATATGCCTTTAGACATGAATCTGAGTAACCGTGTATTTCAATCCGTAATATGATTATTGAACAAGCATCTAGGAATTTTTATCTTGGACAACTAAAGATATTTTTTGAAATCGCTAGCCATTCGGTTTTCAACTCATTGTTTAAAACATCATCTCAGCTTAATTTGCTTAACCATAACCTTTGTATGAATATTTTAGCTGTTACTATAAAATGAGCAACAAACCTGAGTGGGTCATAAATTTGTGCAATTATAGATAATACTTGTCTTTTTGTTAGCGGATAAACGTTAATATCATTGGGCACTGAAATGGAAAACTAGTCAAGATTGGCATTCCACAAAATACCCATAATTATGGTAGAATTGCCTTCGGAATTTATTGCATAGTTTTTCAATGAATTCTCCGATCTTAATCCTTGCGTAAATTCTGTGGAATTTGAGGATCACTTATATAATTCGAAATTTCGACAGTTAATCAAGGTTGTCAACTTATCTCACAAAACAAAATGTTCCTTTAGTGAATTTGCTCCGCCCACCACATCGTCAATATGTCAATGGGAATTTATCTTCATGAATATTTGTTAATTCTACCAAGCATCGCGTTGCCCCGTAAGGAGTAAAATTAATTCCATTATTAACTAATGTTAATAACTCAATACATTGTAGATCTTCACCAGGACATTTTCTTCGCAAAATATTTTGCAAGAACGTGTATTCGGGACTAACCTGCCAATACATTTTCTCAGTATCGACGACAAGAGCAAACCGATGAATACGAAAACGACAAGAAATATCAAGAAGATTTGGTGGAACAACCATGCCTTTCAAACAAATATTATTTAGCGAATAACCTGAAGATGTTTTCGTTGAAGCATCAAACACCACTCTGAGATGCGTAATCCATTTATCCTCACGAATAATGCAGTGATGTGGAATGAAATGTTTATGATTATTATTCTCATTCTTCAGCTTAAAGGGAACGTATTTTGCATGGCCTAATCGCACATACAATGAACTTTGAGTACTGTCAAGCAAGTGGTTATCTTTATGTAAACGTTTCTCTAAAGAGATGAAACACCGCTTTGCCAATGAGAATGATTCTCCCAAATTTGAGTTTTCTAATGACGTTATTAATGGAATGTTCACCTGAAATCTACCATTATTAAATATTTTTGTCGTTCTTTTAAATATGTACTCAGAAAGTTCCTCTTCATTAGACAGGATGTGATCTTTTGGTACCTCCTCCAATGTCCAAAATTTTTGAAGGAAGTTCTCTATCGTATTAGGGTTTAGGAACAATGACAGGGGTTTAACCGAGAATTCTGAAGTAATGAAAGTTGAGGTATATTGTCCAGGTAAGAGACCACCAATGACCCAACCTAAATGAGAATGTGCTTTACCTAATTCAATTAATTCAGAAGTTATTAAAGAAACATAAATATCTGGACACAATAGCAAGTTTACATGCTGTGGCATTTGATAATTTGGATCCGCTAAAGTTATGCCTTTCGAAATTTCTAACTTCTCCGATGCAATCGAAAACTGCGCTAACTTTGACGCTTTAACATCAGTGACAGAACAAGTAACCTCAAATTGCTTAGACTGTGTTGACACTAGTCAACACATAACTTTATCTTAAAGTCAATTGATTCACTGCACAATCTTTTCCTTGAAATACCTAAGATTGAAACATTATTTTTATAAGTAGGATAATTTAATTTTCTCACTAATTTAAGTGTAATTAATGATATCTGTGATCCATTGTTTAAGGCCGCTCTTGTAGGAATTGGAACACCGTCATTATTGATTATATTTACCGTAGCTGTAGTTAATAATATATACGAATTTTTATTAATAAATATATTTGACTTTGATTTAATTATGTAATTGTTCGTTTGTACAGGTTGATCTACATCATTATTTTCCGTTAAAGTTTCATCAGAATTTATGACCATCTGATGAATTTGTTGAATCATTCCCTTTTGGTTTGTCAGCTCGAAACTTTGAATTAGACCAACTCCCCTTTTCTTTACATGGCAAATTATTTTCGTTAGCCCGATTTCTACTGTTGAAAGCTGAATTATTGTTAGTACTTAGGTGCAATAAAGTATTATGTGCTTCCCCACACCATGAACAATTTTTACATGTGCAGTGATTAACATGATAAGAAGAGAAATATTTAAAACATAATCTTTTAGTAAAAACAAAGTGACACCTTTAATTTATTAGTAATATCTTAAATTTGTTACATTTGTGTAAATTATGATTAGGAATTTCCAGTATGAACAATAAAACGCTTTAGTTGTAAAGTGCGATTTTTTAACCGTACCTTCTGGCGAAGACAGATTTTTCCGCTGCTTGGTAACGCTTCTCCAGGAGAATCAGAAATCAATCAAGTTTGGTACTTGTGACGGACCTCGCTCTAATTCATAAGCGCGTCTTGTTTGAATATCTAAATTTTGAGACAGGATATAAACAAGAATTATATTCCATTCAACAATGGGTACATTTAACGATTCGGAATACTGTTTAATTGAGACTATGAAATCACGTAACTTACTTGAATTACCTTTACTTACTGATGGAATTTCTACCAGACCTTTAAAGTATCAATAGCTGTTTGCAAGTTAGTTGATACTAAGCGTAAATTTTCAATAAGTTTAACGGGTTCGCCCTTTAAATTGGACTTCAAATAGATTAACTTCATCTAAATCTATATTATTTAAAGCTAGAGCCTTGAAAATATCGTAGAAGCTAGACCAACTCTCCTGAAATCCAGAAAAATTTTCTATTACAATCTCAGGCATTTTACTATTACTAGGAGGTGCTGTAGATTGAGAAATTTTACTCTGTGACTGCTTACTACCGGAAGTTTTAAAATTAGAATGCTTAATTTGGTTTTTATACAAAAATATTTGTCTTCTGCTTCTCCGACTTTATCTAGTTCCGTCTCCATTTCTTTGATGACATCTTGCGCTAAGCAAAACTTGTCAAGTACTTTATCAAGCATTTCCTGTTTGTTTATGTAGCCATACTTACGCAATAAATTATTTGCGTTAATGTTAAGAAATGTATCAATTCTGGTAATGCTTGATTTAGCATTTTTTCTACCGATAAATGTTTGTTTTAGTTCTTGAGGCATTTTGATCGAGAAAACATTAATTAAGCAACGTAACTTATTACCAATTAGCAATTTAACTAGCTTATGATATAAATCTAATGGAATAAATCAGTGCAATTTAGTAACTGTTTACTACAAAATTTACTGACGTTTGTTTATTAACTGAACGAAATGCACGTTTGTTTTAGTTTATAACGAAATTAGGGATATCTAACTTTGGCTGATCCACACTGGATTTACTTTAGTTCTAAGAAGGTAGTAAATTTTGAGACTATTTCAATAAGCTGCTCAAGCATCCGGCTGGAAGGACCATTTATGTTGGCGATTGAAGAATACTTTTCTCTTCGTTGTGCCTTCACAAGCTTCGATCGCTCTTTATGTTTAGGGATGACTGCAGATAGCAAGTATTCTTCTATGTTAGGTGTATGTTCGCATAATATTGCGAGATACCCTTTATTTATTTAGGTTTTATATAAATTACTTCAAACATCAACACAATTTTTTATTTATTAATAATTACAGTCTTATGTTTTTTGGTTGCTAGATTTTTAGCTATATAAATAATACATACTTGATAACACAAGTTAACTACCTAAATTTTCAACATTATTGTTTACGAAAATTTCGAGGATTAAGTTTCTTTCTAACATTCTTAGCTACCCCAACGAATTTATCATAATTACTAGAAACCAGAACTGTCCATCTTATGGTTGAAGTAACTGCATTAGTAAAACATTTTCACTTTGCTTTTTGAGAATTACAAAGAGGTTTTCCGCGGAAAGCGTTTTTGAACAAAGTTGATCGGTGTTGATTATCTAGCAATTCATTCAGCACTTGTCTATAACAATTAAGTGGTTGTAATTTCTATGGACGATTACTAAATATAAATCTGAATTATATAGTCTCTTTGCCACCTTACCGATCTAAATATGTTTTCGGCTAGGGCACATTATATGACCCTCCGATTTTGAAGCTCCAAGATTTATAAACGATTAATTTCATTTTAAGGATTATACAATTTTAGAAATACTAACTTTTAAAATTACTATTTTGAAGTTATATTACTATATTAATGTTGCAATAGGTGTCGTTCTTTTACAATAAATACAGGTAATTTTAACTGAGTATTATCAAAAGTTTTTAATAAAATGAAAGCAGCAGAATGTGATATAATTTATGTTCGTAGCACTATTATAAATTTGAAACTATCTTTGAATTGTATATGTTTAAAAATAATAGTATATTATATTGTTTGTTTGTTTTTAACGGTTGGTATGTAATCATTCTGCCATGCCTACTAGAATTTTTCCGAATCTAGAGGAGTTCCACCTCCAGTAGGGATCTTTAACGTGCAAAACATCACTTTGACACGGAAGCTACGATTTTACTTCCTTATCCAAGAAAAATGCATGCTTTTCAAATTGTTTTCCGCTGAAAAATATACTGACCTCGATCCGGTTGAATCTGCGTCCCTTGGGTGCAGAGGTAAACATGCTAACGACTACACCAGTCGGGGATGGCTAGTATATTATACACCAAGGAATTAAAGTGCCTCTTTTAATCTCTCGAGGGATTAAAAAGCACTCTAGTCCTGAGGTATGTAGATCATTTTTACATTTTTGAATAATTTGAAATGAAAAAGGTCGAAGAAAAGTAAAATTGCATGATTTTGACATTGACATATCATTCGAGTTATCAATGTATATTTCACGGTGAATGCTACTACTTAAATTTTATTTGCGAAGCGCTATAGTAACAATTTTAGCAATTCGTAATTTTATTGGGTAATTTTGTTGTTTCTATGAATTTCCTTTATTTCTGTGGGATTTAAAGTTTTTAATTCCCTTGGGGCTAAAGTACAATTTTAATCTCTTGAGAGTAAAGGTGTTTCTTTAGTCATGGAAACAAGTAACTAAATGCGGCGTTTTTGTCCCGAAAGTGCAAAAAACTGTTTATTTTTATTATTATTATTACACAGTTGTTTATTTATTTTTATTACAAAATGAATATAATTGGTACATTTTCATTAGTTGAAATATTGAATAGGAGTGTGTTACAAAAGAAAAAAAACAAATATTCCAGAACGGAGCGAAAGCGCCAGATTGGGGCGAAAGTACCAGATTGGGACGAAAGCGCCAGTTAGGGGCTATTAGATTTGGATTTGAACTAAAAAAATATTCTTTCTCTCAATTTTTATCTCAAATATTATAAAATTTACCAATTTTACGCAAATTGAAAATAGCTATTTTAGAAATGCAGGAAATAACCGAAATTATTGATAAAGTTGTGTAACATAACCTCACAAATGCTTGTCATTGTACGTTTATAAAGTGGAATATTTCAGACTAGACTTTAAGATTTTGCTATGGAAAAATTTGTCCGTGGAGAAACATATGCCTGCCCAATTTTTTGGTATATATTTGGTATGTATATATTACCAATTTTAACAACAATTATGTGAATACCGTTCATAACTTCATTGTGAATGTTTTGGTAGTCTGTAATATTATTTCTAATATAAGTAACAGAACTATAAATTAGATTATTTAACCAATTAATTATCGTAAATATGTAATTGAGTCTTTTTGAAATAATAATTCTTCACTCGACGTACGAGCTTCTTGAGGTACTAGCACATCCATTTTATAATCAGTATCCAGTCTTCCACGATAATCATATTTATCTTTACCAAATCCTTCTACATTTAATTGGCAAAAATTTAAAGGATAGTCAATTTCTTTTATGTCAGTCGCCAAATCGTGTTAGTTCTTATAGGTGACAGCCATTAAAAATCACATTTGTATATGATCCTCGATGGACCTTCAGTTAAAGGTCACCACCATCTATCAATAAAATTAATTAATCAATAAGATTTCCCAATTTATTTGATAGATTTAAAATGACGCTATTTAAATACTATATTTCCTGAAGGGTGTAAATAACTTTGTGGCAAGGATTTTTGTAGTGCTTTGTGTATTTTACACTTTATTGCCGATTAAACTTAATTTAATTAGAAATGGCAAAATTCGTTTTCTTATTGGTACCTATTTTGAATTGGCCAAAAATTTTAAACTTTTTTCTTAAGTATAAGTTGATTAAAATAAGTTTCAACATTTTAATAGGTGTGCGAATTTGCATAAGACACGATATGTATTCTGTAACTACAAGTTTTCGCTTACTTAGAAGGAAAGCGAATAAATAAACAGGCTGGACTGTCTTTATATCCTTTTAGACGCTGTTACTGTCCCTGATAAGAACATTTAGAACTTACTTAATTTTTGATAATAAAAATTACTTTGTCTATAGATTTTTAGGAATAGCGAAATAATCGCATTGCTTCACGCCTAATGGTTATGCAACTTAAAATGCAGATATCAAGTAAATTGAAACGCCTATAAATTTACATATGCAGCACAGTTGTTGATCAAAATTTAGAAGTACATCGTTTCAAAGCCGATATAATAAAAGGTATTCATTAAATGAATTACGTAATATATGAAACTATAAAATGTTATGTTCAATTTAAAATCTGTTTATAATATAATGACGCTTTATGATACTGTACAAGCATAAATATTGCTTTTTATTGTAAGTACTATATTTAATATTTGAAAATGTCAATGTATTATACATTAAATTTGTCTTAAGTGAAAGTATTAAATTAAATATTGGATTTTCACATTTTTAAATTTTAGGGAAACTTCAGGCATTCTATTTTGATATAACATTTTAAAGATGTTTAATATTCATGACATGTTGTGTATAGAATTGGTGATTCATAAATGCTAAATAGATTTCTTTATCAACACTTGTATGCCCATAATCTTCTTTCATTGTTTTAACTACTTACTAAAAACAAGGATAATTCTATATTATGTAGTTTAAAAGTTAACATGTGGCTATATAATGTCATTTAATGTATATTGAAACGTAGATAGCTTGTCCTAATTATCATTACCTTTAATTGAAAATGAAGATCGGATTAAATCAAGAGTATTGTTCGTCAGTCAAAGTAAAACCATATTAAAAGAAAATACATTTTCAAAATTTGCAAAGGTATAGCTTTTCCTTCATTACTCGTTGGTATGACTAATTAGCCTATTTTCACTTGTACTATTTGAAATCACTTTTTTATAGAAAATTCTGCTATGCATGTGAAATTTTTTTAAAGATTGCCATTTTTGAGCTATATTAACTAACTTTGATTTTTTGTAGACATGATTTTTTTCTTAGGAAATCTTGGAACTCCTTCCAAAAATGCATGACTTTTTGTAAATATTTGTAGAAATATATAATATATTTATAAATAAAGTATATTCCACATATGACTAACTACAGATAACCATGAAAATAAAAAATGGACAAAAACTAAATATGTAACAAATACGTTATTTTCTGAACTTAAAGATAATCTTAGAACTGTCAATAACACTACTTTTCGTAAAACACTTCAAGGAATATTCTAAAATCGAAGAAAACCTTTTGACATTCTTCAACGTTATTGAGTACAAGGCGCTAAACAGCGTCTATAATGAAAATAGTCGGTTGGAGTTAGATCAGCAAATCTTGCAGAACACAAAACTTACCCATGAATTTCCATCTGTCTATATGGTAAACGATCATGATTTATGGGGGAGGAAGTTTCAACTTGCTTAAACTAACAGTTGCATAAATCAACTACAGGCAGTCAATTAAGTATACGTGTATTTCATATCGCAAAAATTCGAGATATCCACAAAGGTTGTGCCTAATATCATTCTTGATACATTTAACTCAAAAATAATTTTATGTCCAACATTGCAAATTATGTTAGTGTTTTTGTGATCCACATTCGAAATCTTTGTCTGTTAACCATCCCATTTGTTTGTAAATATGCATTCGTCTTACCATAATATTGGAAAATGTAAAATTTTCATTAATTTCAAATTTCCGGATGTATGATTCATAAAACTTTGTTCTATGTTCATAACTTGCCGTCCTAAGGCAATGACATAGATTGTGCTTGTATATATACGTATGTATATATACATATATTTTTTAATTTATTCAATACGATAGTATGGAGAAGTGATTAGAATTAGTCGAATTTTCACATGTGCGGTTTTCAGAAAATTTTCGCGTTTTGACGTCTACTGAACAGATTCAACTAATTTTAACGTGTTTAGTATTTGTTTGCCGTCGTTCGTGTATGTGTCGTTGTTTGCTTTATCATCTGTATACCATCTTTAGTGCACCGTAGCTCAAAAACGATTTGACGGATTGCTTTAGAATTTAAAGAATACTAACTAAGGAGATGTTCCAACGAGTAGAACAAAAACTTTTCAAAATAACATATTGTTGATTCGAATACAAAAGAACTTATTTAAGGGTATACATTGCAACAATTTTTTTACGGATCTACATTCATCAGCAATGAACTTGAACGACCAGGTTATATTAGGTTCTTGAAAATAAAAATAAGTTACTGCTTACGTATTTCTGAAAATAGATGTTATTTTTGACGTTTATAAAGTTATATTTTTTGTTGGTTGAACCATGAAGATTAATTTACGTTAAATTCGATTCTCTCATCCCAGCAGGGTAATTTTAATACGAAGACGTTAATATACATTTTATGGAACTCGATATTGTTCAGGTGGTTGTGATGGTTGAAGATAGCAGGAGTGAGCGTTACGTATCTCAAATCATTGCAATACCTGCAGTTTCGGTCCTACGTATTTATCGACAATTTTAAGAGTTTGGTTAATACACACGTCGAGTTGGATATGACGGCGAACGCTCAAAAACATCTCAAAATGATCAATAAATCGTAAATTTCATGTTAGAAAACAGAAATCTAACTGCGTTGAAATGCAAAACTTCCTTGAAATAGTTCGGAATGTTAATGTGTTCGAGTCAACCATGAGACAACACATAGGCGAACATAATTTATTTGCGAAGACCATAACTGTGCCCATTACTCCTTCACTTGATCAGAATTATGTTCAATGAGAATCGGAACAATTGAGCAATATCCTATTCTCTGATGAGACGCAATATAATTCCCACAATCCCAATGGTAGATTTAGAATTTGGAGCTGATCAAGTGAGCGATACCCCGAACGCAACATCCACCAAAGAACACGATTTGGATATGGGTCGGTTATGATCTGGGGAGCAATCCCTATGGCAACTTGTACAGAGCTGGTTGTTATCGCAGGATCCTTGGCATTGACTACATTCGCCTGCCCGATTTTCTGCTATATGCTCCATAATTGGCGGAAACTGTCGCATGTTGATCGATTATGCTCGACCGCACATGGCTGCGATAGTTAGATACTTTTTACCTGAAGGGGAAATTTCGAATTTTATCAAAAGACGAACTTGTATACGTGTTAACTCTCCCATGACATTCTAAAAGTGTCTAGAAGCTTTGTTTGAAGAATGAAAGGCAATTTCGCAATTATGTCTAAGCAAAGACGCTTGCAAGATGTAATTCATGCAAGAGATGGCCATACCAAATATTAAAATTTGTGCTTTTATTCATTTTTACATTTGTAAATATTTCCCAAAATAAAAGCATTCCATGAGCCTTAAGTTTTGTCTTTGTGTGTTTGTTTATCATAACTTGACATATTTTTCATGAAATCAGATAATTTTTAAACATTTTTAGGTAGCCCGATTTCATTACTGATGAATGATGAATAAGGCAGATTTTTAAAAAATTGTTGGCGAATCTTTCGTCGTCAATAGCTTTAGAGCTACTTACCGCTTTGCCATTACATTTGTAGGTTAAAGCCGAGGGAGATTCTTTACAGTTGAAAAGTTTTTGATTGAGATGGTTATAAAAGGTTGGATGGAATGTCAGGCGGTTAACCCGTCGTCATTTTACGCCCGCCATTGGTCAACGTATGAGCCCGCCGCTCACTCGAGATCAAGCTTCGTTTTTATCCTACAGTACAATATCTTTCGTGATATTTATGTTTTCTTGTTCTGTAAAATTATTCGTCACATTATTTTCTTTGGATATAATTCAATCTCATTCTTTCACTCACTTCCATCTGAATTCTGATTTTCCTCTTGTCCATGATGGAGTTACGAGTGTGTTTTGAAGGTGTAAGCATTGTTTGTTCACACTCTAACTAAATATTATTGTAACTTGGTAGTTTTGGGCCGGATTTGCCGAATTTTCTGGCGGGTGGTGAAGGAAAACATAAGAGACTTGTAGTGTGATTTGTGTGAACGTGGTGTTGTTATTTAATTAGTTTTAAATTTAAAAGTCATTGTACTAAAAATTCATTTATTAAACATTTGCAAATATTTATCGCTAGATAACAGATGAAAGCGAGGCCGTGCTGATAGTACGACCTCAAAATGGATACGCCGGCGCTGGAACGACTTGAAACGTCATCGGTCGCGTCGACGCAGGAAACTAGTTCGGTGGTGGGAGATTCGGTTGGCAGGAGGTCCAAGCGTGCTCGATCCTTCTCGGAGCCGCATACACCGGAGGGCGAAGAAGATGCTGAATTAACTTTCGCAAACACAGAAAATCTGAAAATGCAGAAAATATTAGAATCAGTTAAACTGCATCTTGGAGTGCTTGCAACATACGTAAATTCGACGAAGGCTGGCCAAGATAAACGGGACGTGGCACTTCAGGCTATTGGCGGCGTGCACTCTTCGGTTGCGATGATGACGCTTATGGTTAATCAGGCACCTACGGCAGACTTTATTGAAAAGTGCGTGAAATCGGCAGTGCAAGAAGCGAGGGTGGTTGCGGCTGCTCCGGGTCCTGCAACATATAGTTCGGTAGCTGCGGGTCTACCTGCGGCCTCTGGTGGCCAGCCGGTGCCACAGAGTAGGTACAAGGCCTTTATAAAGCCTGCAGACGATGCTACAGCTGCGAATGCTGACGAGACTTTGAGGCGTCTGACGCAGCATATAACACCGGAGGAACTTGGTGTTAGGCCGACCAGAATTATAAAACTGGCCAATAAGTCGCTCTTAATCGAGTCCACGGAGGATTTTCTTGCTTCCCTGGTTGGTCATCCTACCCTGAGACGTGCGTACTTGGATGCTGTGGTGCAAAGTAAGAGCTGGCCTAAGATCGCGGTATATGACGTTCTATCTGCAGTTACCAAGGAGCAGTTGGTGGAGGAGGCGATAAAGCAGGCGCGTGGACCTGAGGGAATGGACCTGGTGCGGCGGGCGTTTCCAATCGGAAGGCGTGGGACCCCGACGACAAATTGGGTCCTGGAAGTGCATCCTAAGATTATACAGAACTTATTAATAAGTGAGAGTCTTTACCTGGGCTGGTTGTCGTGCCGCGTTCGGGACTACACCAGAATATCTCGGTGCTTCAAATGCCAACGTTATGGCCATGTAGCGAAGTTCTGCAAGTCGCCAATCCAGTGTGGGTTCTGTGCGGGCCTGGACCACGAAAGCAAGGACTGTAGATTGAGGGATAATACTGCTCTGCATAAATGTGCGAATTGTATACGTGTGGGTGTGAAGGCGGACTTAAACCGTCACGATACGTCTAGCAATACTTGTCCGATATATCGGCGTCGCCTCCAGGATGCGGTGAATAATACGCTTTATTCAACGGACTAAAAATTTTACAGGCAAATCTGAAGAATTCGAGAACATGCTTAGCAGAGTTATACCGTTTTATCCTGGAGGGGGGGGGGCTGAACTAATTTTAATTCAGGAACCATACGTAGCGGCGGCGGGAGGGGCACACCGACCTTTGTATTTAGCAAATTATCGTGCTTTTCCTGTTACCTTGACCGCGAGACCTAATAATTTGATATTTGTGTCAAACAGTTTAGACGCGATTGAGATAAATGGGCTGACGACAAAAAACATTACGACTGTTTGTGTGTCATTGTGCCTTCAAGACCTGTACCTAATTAATGTTTACTTTCCGCCTAGGGGTGAACTGCAAATAGATTTAGATTTTATGTTTCATGTTGTGTTTACGCTAAGAGACAAGTTTGTTGTCATTGCGGGTGACTTTAATGCTCGATCTCCGATGTGGCATGACTCGATGCTGAATGTTAGGGGGCGCGAAATTGAATCTGTCATAATAAACACTGATCTAACGGTGCTAAATGCTCCAGGTCAACCAGATACATTTTCGTCTATGCATGGACGCAGCAACGTTGACCTGACATTAGTACATAATGTGCCGAATAATTACTGTTTCGATTGGGAAGTGCTTCCGGATGTGACGTCATCTGATCATCGTGTCATAAGAACAATTGTTAAAGGGGCTATCTTTCCGTATACAGATATATGTAATAATAATCTTTACAGTGACGCTATAAGAGCCCGTTTTGTCGCGCTGGGTAACAGGATAGCAGAAATGTGTTCTTCCCACCAAATTTACAAGAAATTCTGGAGGCGGTACGTGCACTTACCAATGGACTACAGCGAATAGTTCGGGGGGCGTCCATTCGTCGAGTGCGTTTTCCAATGCGTCCTAATTGGTGGACAACAGAAGTTGAGGCCGCGCGCAAGAAATATCTGGAAAATAAGTCTAAATTATATAGAAATCGCGATGCTACACAGACGCAACGATTTTATGAGACAATGACGCATTATAAAAACATTTTTGTGAATAAGTTAAGTAAAGCCAAACGTAATGCATGGAACTTCTTTGTCAAAAAAGAATTGTATAGCAATCCGTGGGGGGCGGTCTACAAGCTCGCGGCAAGCAAATTTCACCGGGTGGGTGTGGTCTCGTCCTTTCGGGGCGTTCACGGCGAAACGTATACAATTCAAGAAACTATAAATTACTTCCTCGATGTTCTGCTACCCAGGGATGATCCAGCTGAAAATGACGACTTGCAGAGGGGGTGGCACCGAGATTTTGGGGCTGTTGGACGCCTAGGGCTGGCTGGGTGGAATGACACTACCGACGACGAAGTGTTCCGGGCCGTGTCCTCGATACGGTCCCGGAAGGCACCAGGTCTTGATGGCCTAAAAGGGAAAGTTATTAAAGCCTTTTATAATGTTTGTCCGGAAGCGGTTACTGTTTTAGTTAGGAGATGTTGTGCACTGGGACATTTTTCTAAGGAGTGGAAGAGAGGGATGCTAGTGGTGTTGCTGAAGGATCCGATGGCGCAACCTGACAATCCGAAGAACTACAGGCCAATATCTTTGCTCCCTGAACTTGGTAAACTGCTCGAAAGGGTGGTATATAATAAATTGCAGGAGGATCCAGCTTTTGCATCATCACCAAATCAATTTGGTCAGCAACGGATGCATTGGCGGCGTATGTTGGTGGGGTGGGGGCGCCGCATTCTTACATTTTGACGATTTTTATTGATGTTAAGGGTGCTTTTGACAATCTATGGTGGCCAGGGGTCATAGAAGTACTGAGAAGTAGGGGGGCGTTGGGGCCTGCAATCAAAATGTTAAGTATCTACCTCACAAACAGGAACATTACGTACCTCTCTAAGTCTCTGAATATTACACGTGATCTAAGCAAGGGCTGTCCTCAGGGTTCAGTCCTGGGCCCACTGCTTTGGAATGTTGTGATGAACGACCTGCTGGACGCAGACCTTCCACCGGGACTGCGGATAATTGCATACGCAGATGACCTGGCGGTAGTCGCCAAAGCTGATATCTGGCAAGGGCTGAAAAGGGTAGCAGATGAGGGTCTGAGCTGTGTGCTGGCGTGGGCAGGCAAGCATAAACTCAAGCTATCCGGAGATAAGTCGAAAATTATGGTCAATAAATCTCCGAGGCGCTCGCGTCACAGGAATCTTAGAATGTTCATTGACGGGATGAAACTGCAAGTGGTGGAAAGCTACAAATACCTGGGAATCATTGTGGATCGAAAGATGCTTTTCTTGCAGCATATCACGTGGGTGTGCGAGAAGGCAAAAAAGCTGATAAAAATCCTCTCAATGCTAGTTAGACGAGCCTGGGGCGTAGATATCACGGAGGCTGTGACTACGATCTACAGGGGTGCGGTGCTGCCCGTACTGTCGTATGCGGCGTCGATTTAGATGCATCGAATTAACATCTGGAGGGTGCAGAAAACACTCAGCTCAACCCAGGCCCTTACAGCGAGACTAGCGATTAGAGGCTACTCCATGGTCTCGGCGGCGGCGGCAGACGCCCTTGCTGGCCTGGTTCCGATAGATCTGGAGCTACAGAGAAGACGTTGGAGTGAGTCTAAGCGTGGCAGAGCATCGACTCTTGCAGGCGTGGAAGTGATCCCAAACGAATTCCCGAGCCTGAGGTACCTGCGTGAGTACGTGCGGCTGCTGGTGCTAGACAAGTGGCAGAGGAGGTGGTAGGCAAGTGTGAAAGGCAGGTACACGTACAGAATCTTCCCAGAAGTAAGCGACGTGCGATCGTACGAGCCGACGTTCTTCAGGACGCAAATTGCCTCGGGTCATGGGAATTTCAACCTGCACCGGCATAGGATCGGGGTACTGGACTCACCTGACTGCGATGCTTGTCCAGGGAACTCTGACGATCCGGCACATCGTCTCCTGGAGTGCAGGATGTACCACGGACCGAGGGCGGCGACGTGGGGGAACTGGGGGACCGGCTCATGCTGCGGGAACACCTAGGGCTGGAGGACGGCCTGCTGCAGCCGTTTCTAAAATACAATAGAATACAATAGACAATTTACAGCTTAGCGTTAGTGATTGTGGTATGTGTGCTGGCTTAGTTATTTCCATACCTTTAATTGTGTAGTGAAATAGAAGCACTAAATGTGTGTGTAATTTTTGGCAGATATACAGAATTCCTTTTGTTTTATATTATTATTTATTTATTTTATTTTATTTTGTCTTTAATTTATTAATCAGAATCTCCTTTTGTTATCAGAATTAAGCTTTGTTGAAGGGGCCCGCTGGGGTCCGGCGGGTCTGACCTGTTTTACTGTTATTTTGTATTGTGTCTGATAATGTTAATTGTATAAAGTTTGACATACCTGGCCACAGCCGAAGTCTGCCTCAGGTGGTGCACCGCGCGCTCGGTAGAACCGATCCCGAGGTGGACCTAAGGTAAGCTGAATGGACAAGAACTATTAGTTAGTACAGCATATTTACCATAAACCAAAATGTAATTAGAAATGCATGCGCCCAATTTGGCGCAAATAAGGTACAGCGCCGATGGCACCATTTCTTCTTCTTGTCCATGATATTTTTGACAAATTGTCATTGTGGGTTCTCCACAAATAGCTCGATTTCATTCAGCACACCTTACTGTTGTTTTCCGATTTTTCCTTTTTTGACAATACTGCCATTTTATTCTTTCTACACAAACAAGCAAGGCTATTGATCTCTCGAACGAATTCCCGAATGCAGTCCACATAATGAAACCCTAGTATTCATGTGTGGTTTGCAAAGTTGTGTAACGTGTACCTGAAATTGACGCCAAAATCTCCTTACTGTTAGCCATAATTAATTTCCTTTTTCACCTAAAAGGGGATTTTGTACAGTATAATTTAGTTACACGTCAAAATGATTTAATTTTTCCGAATACCTTATTTAGTATTTTATGTTAACACCCGGTATGCCCATGTATATTTATATCACTTTTTAATTAGGTAAGTTAATGACGCCAAACGCTATGAGAATTGCTTTCGTCATATTTAATAATTAATCTAAAATTAACTTATTAGTACAAGTAGATAAACGGACATATGATAACCTGTGGTTCAATGTCGATAAACAATACATTCAAGTTAACGGTTAGACATTGACCTATATCGGCCTGTAAGGAGTGATAACGATTTATCGGCCTATGTCAGTCTTATACTGATTATTCAACAGACATTTCAGAACTTTAATTAACTTTTTTTCGCTTTGTGATGGCTTGCTTGAAAAGCAGTATAAATTCAAGGCGAATTTTCGATTTAAATCATACATTTCTAAACTTTCAGATTGGAAGGTCTAGAATACGATTGTTGAGAGAAGCTCCTCTAGCGTCCCCTATTTGAATATCCGAAACGTAATATTTAATTTATAAAATTTATTCAATTATTACCGAGTTTATTTAATGTATGAATTCTGTATGGCGTTAATAAAACACATATATTAAATCCGCCGATCCGAATTATTAGCATTTTGAACTGAAACTTACGAATTAATTAAGCAGCTATTGATAAAAATTAATCTGTTGTTTCACACCGTTTGCATAAGAAACACCGTGTTTATTTGACTCATTTTGTAACGCTAGACCTAGTAGTTCCTGCTCGAATACGTCATTTTGTAATGTTCATTCCACCAGGTGGTACAAAGTCTGTGTACAAATGCCTAACGTAGTTGTCAGAAGGAGAATGGGTCCAGAAGTTGAAACAGCAATCTAGGTGTACGTTAAATGTATCTAGTCCAAAACGTTTGAAATGAATATGATAGACAGTTTAGCTAAAACTAATTAATTAACTAAATAAAACGGGATGGAGGTATGTACAGAGGGTGTTATTGAACAGGACAGGTTTGGATTTAAACAAGGGGGAATTTGTGTATTCACTCATAGAGTTGCAACTCAATTTTTATATAGCATACTGCTTTAAATACAATTCTTTAATTACGAAAGTTATTTTAAATATTCGATTCTGGCCAGATTGTTTCAATTTAATGTTCTTAATTATGCAAATTATACTGTATATTTCATAGATTTGTGCAAATTGATTTTTAATATTAACTGGAATATTTTTACTAATCCTTTTAGTAATAATTAACACAGTATGGATTTAATATCATTTATTTACTAATCAAATATTAATGCATG
>JAHWXV010327773.1:0-10090 GCA_024586415.1 Phrixothrix hirtus
CCTTCGACCTTAAAAACAGACAAAAGCGTGCAAATAGTAGCAAAAACGATTCGTTCAAACAAGCATACTGCAACGTTTGCGAAACGATGTACGTGGAAAGAGACCAGAAAAATGGGCCAAATGGCCGAAAATAAGGTTCATGCCTGTCCACATCCAGATTTATCACCATGCGATTTCTGGCTTTTCCCAAAAATAGAAATCGTGCTAAAACGAAAACATTTTAACACCATTGTCGGAATTCGGAGGGCCACGATGGAGTAGTTGAAAGCACTTCTGAAAGAAGCCTTCAAGAAATGCTTCCAATGATGGAATCAACGTTGAGATAAGTGCATAGCTAGCCAAGGAGAGTACTTTAAAAGAGATTAATTCAAATTTGATGTAAACCTATTACTTTGTTCGTACTTCTTGTGTGTACTTCTTGATCTCA
Source organism: Phrixothrix hirtus (assembly GCA_024586415.1). NCBI lineage: Eukaryota > Metazoa > Arthropoda > Insecta > Coleoptera > Phengodidae > Phrixothrix > Phrixothrix hirtus. The sequence continues at coordinate 428 of JAHWXV010327773.1, forward strand.
CCTCGTACATATATATAAATATTGTTTCTCCCAGCTTGATATTTTTGTATTATTTAATTCATGTATTCTTAAAATGCAACTGAAAAATCATGTTTTTTTAACATGTTTTACTGTAACAAACGTCGACTTCGAAAATTTTGAATTAAAATTACATGCTTACATAAAAAAAAATTTTAATTCAAATAAAATTTGATCAAGATCCAATGGCTAGTTTTTGAAATGTGATCTTTGAAAGTGATATTACAGAACTTTTCATTCCGATGGTAGTGCGTACTAGTATAACCGAATATTGTCCCTTCCTTTTTTTCGTGAAAAAGTTAATTGAGATATACTTAGATATATTTGCTAATTATAGCATCACTCATCTACATAAATGTAATTAATTATGAAAATAAAATATTCCCAAATGGGCGAATTGGTAAACATAGTCCAATTCCATTGCCCCAATGTCATCTAACATTACACCCCTCGATTTTTTCTTTCGGATATGCTAAAAACGTGCTTACAAAGTATCAGATCTAAAATTGCGACCATACAACATCGTCGAGCTACAAGCGTTGAAGACTACACTTTGTGTGCTGTAAGTGTGTGCTATGAGTTTTCTCTATATATTACAAACTTTATAGGTCTATGTACTCGTTTTAAATTTGTGTTTTATTACAAATATATAGTAAAGAATTGTACCCTATAATCAGAGTGAGCATTCATGGACACCCTGTACGTTAAAAAGTTGCTCAAAATTAAGTTAAGTTAGACATTTTAATTACTTTAGTGCGTTCCTTCAGGACGTTACGGCTAATTTCTAAAAATGCAGATTGGAAAGTAAATTCAAAATCACATGCGAATTACATTTTGATTCTCATTTTCGAGTATGATCTTTAAAATAAATTAAATCATCTGTACTTTTGATAATGTTATAAATATCTAGAAAAAACCACATTTTAAAAGAATTTGAAGAACGAAGTACGAGGGAAAATCAAAATTTAAAATTGATATATTTCTACATAACCTTACTTTAATTCAAATCACCTAGTCCGCTTCTCTGTGATGACAGAAACTATGTAGTCTGGTCCGCAGTTACTTTTTAAGTGTGTATCATTGAAAAGACTGAATCATGGGTATTCAATTCACTTGCAAAATCATGGTGAGTGATGGATAACGCTGATATTGAGCTTCGAAGTAGAACGCGTATTTAAACGCTCTTCATTTCAGGGAAATATGCGGCCATTTTGAAAACAATCTATCCATTCGACTTTGACAATTCGCACCGTATTTTCGTTGAATTTTGGGAATGCTCTCTGCAGATTTCGTCATCTCTGAGTAAAAAAAACGTATTACTGCCCTTGTTTCTTCCTTTGTGCTGCCTGACAATGAAATTTACATGAAATCACATCACTGGAACACATAACAGAATCGTGACGTTATCACTAATAATGGCGCATTCAGTGCTGCCAACCATCTAATCGAAAAAAGCACGTCCCTTTAGCGTTTGGCTTTAATTTTAAGACATTTTGATTAACTATAGAGAATTTCAAAATAATTGCCAAAACTTACTACCTTTTTAGACTGGAATGCAAGTGACATCCAATTATTTTGGTACGGTTAATTTGACGGTCATTTACTTTGTTAGAAACGACTTGAGTGACAAATAAATAAAATTAATTCGTTACATCTTTGATTTACTATGCCAAAACGTGAATTTGCATTTTATTTGAAATGCTAAGTCAAAAGTATGTGCCAGTGCATATTTCAACATTCTAGTAAATCTTGATACATTTTCAAATACCTTTAAATTATTTGCAGTAAATTTAGAAACGATACTTGTTATTTTTACCATTTATTATAACAATGTATTTAAACAATGTTTATGTGATATCTGTTTGGCACACTTCTTGAGAAATACCATGAATTTCCTAAATTATGCTCCATATTTTACAAAAATGCATTTTTATTTGATTCTATTTTTACATTCATCGCCAGGAATAAACTCACGTTGATTCAAACATTCGCTGTGTATGTTATACAGTATCATAACACAAATTTAAATAAAAACAATGATTAATACCATTTTTCTTAGTTACATGCTATGACTTCGTAGGTAGGATAAATCTAAACATATTAAATATGTTGCACTCCGTTGTCACATACGAGGTGTAATCAAAAAATACAGTGAATGAATTTATTACGAAGAAAGTAAAATGTTTACATCCTTCAAAGTACTCTCCTTGGCTAACGATTCACTTATCCCAACGTTGATTCCATGATTGGAAGCATTTCTGGAAGGCTTCTTTCGAAACGGCCTTCAGCTGCTCCACCGTGGCCCTTTCAATGTCAGAAATGGTGTCAAACTGTTTTCCTTTTATCACAGTTCTTATTTTTGGGAAGAGTCAGAAGTCGCATGGTGATAAATCTGGAGAATAAGGCGGATGTGGACAGACATAAATCTTTTTTTGGCCAAAAACTTGCGGACCAGAAGAGAGGTGTGGTACTACTCGTCTCAATTGCAAATTATCGATTAAAATTCTTGGTATAGACCCGTACGAGATGTGCTGTTCTTCGACAAGCCCTGACACAGTCAAGCTCCTGTCTGAACGGATCATTTTTGTCTGGTTTTGAGGTCGATGGATGTCCCGATCATCTCTCATCTTCAACCGATTTATTCCCGCCTTTATATCGCTCATACAACTTGTAAACAGCCTTCACTGATTTTAACATTCCATTGGCTTCTTTTTTGCAACTTAATGTTAACGCGTTATTCGAAATCCATGATGCGCGACCTGCTCTGAAAGCCGACTGACAAGTCACAACTTGTTCAAACTTGGCACTGACTATCCCAAAGGATCAGGTTAACGGACTTCTTCCTTCAAATGGATGTAACGTCAGCAGTTACTCCTATGAAAATTCATTCGCCGTATTATTCGATCACACCTCGTACTACAGAAAATTATGGTAAATTAATAAAACTACTAAGTTATCAGTATCAAGAATAATGACTGTCCTTGGTTATTTTTAGAACGGCCTTAGAAAATCAGTATAAATATTAACAATCGTTTCGACCCCCCTGAGAGCATCTTCACAACATTGTTAAAATGATTATTAAAATTAAAAATAGAAATATGTAAAATGAACTCATTTTTTGTAAGTTTTCACTAATTGAAAGTTTGAATTCATATTAATTACTACATTATTTTTCCTGTTTACGCCAAAAATATTTTCTAATTATATTTTGCATTGCTATTACAAATACATTACAAAAAAAACTTATTTATAAATAAATTTTAATTGTGAAGAAAGTTTATCGGTGAGTCTTTACTTATCTGAAAACCATATTTACAAATTTCTGAATATATTTATCGGAGAAATGATGGGAAAGGATTATTTTGGAAGTTACAATGTAATCCAAAATTATGAGCACACGTCAAGTGTTGTCAAACGCCTTCTCATGTTTGTATCACTCTGTATAATACATCAAAGTTAACTAATATACGTTTAGGTAAATTATAATTATCAACTTTTTTGAATGCACCTCGTATGCTTTGTAACTTGTAACCTTGAACATCATCTTTTACTAATCTTAATTTAAAACGAAGCTACTCTTGGTATTTAGTTTAATAAAAAATCTTATTTTTAATTCCGTCATTTCCAAAAGCATTTTATATAATTTTAATATACAAATAAAATCTTGTAATAATAAAGCCCTATGTTAATTATTTATTTCAGTTTTGTTGGAAATGATTTCAAATAAGGGATAGGAATTTAAAATATTTATCTAAATTATTTTCATATAAAATTTACGTAGATGACGCAATTCAGTAATTCTCAGTTCAAGGCATGACACCAGCATGGTTACTATGCAAATTTGCTAACAAGAAATTTTTGTACCGCGATCACGCAATCCACAACATTGGTCTATTTTCAAGTGCAATTTTATGATTGGATAGTTTTTCGTAAGTGAACAGGTTTTCCGTTTCCGTCGTTGTTGGTAGCGTCCTAATCCCTGAAGACAAAGGGATTATTAATTCAAAAACCCCAGACATTACGGATATGGTTAAGTTCAAATAAATTTTTCTTTAAAAAAGAGAGCTATTGCTCTTTTGATTAATGTGAACCCGTTGTGGCTGTGTTGTGTTCCTTTTATTTTAGTCGTTGTTAACTTTGCAAGAAAGTGATCAAGGTAACCCGTCCTAGGGGATCGTATTGGCGAACCATTAACACCACAAAGTCCATCATTGTTTGTTGAAAGAATTCCTTTAGTGAAGACCAAATGGGGCCCGTTAAGTCGTAAAGAAAAGCTTTTGATTCGTTAAAACATCTATTTTCAACGTAAGTTCATTTTTTCATCAAATTATTTTATTACCGTCAGGGGACTATCATATAAGTATATAAGTGAAATAAATTGAAATTTTAATAAAATTTGCCTTAAGTATAAACCGATTAACATAACCTTTGTTTGACTTGATATTATTTTAGAAATTACCGTTAGTTGTTAAATATTTATATACAGGGTGACCCCCATGGATTATATTTCATAAATTGATTATCCACTGTTTGAAAACATGCGTGTGACCTCAGCATATTTAAGTTAAAAGATATTGTGAGATTTGATATAGAAAATATTTTTTAATACGGGGATCCTACCAAAATTAGTTAAGGCAACTTGTTTAATAAATTATTATTTTATCCATGTCTTGACATTTTCAAATTTGCTCATTTTACTGTTTGTTGAATCTAGTAACTCTTTTATTTCTGTAAGTTAGCTTAGACTTAGTTTGAGTTATTTTCAGATAACTATGAGGTAAGAACTTGTAATAATTTGTGCCGGCGATCTCCAGAAGTCATCTTGTTGAATGTGCAGGGAATTGCTACTGTCTAAATTATACGATTAACTGATGAAAGTACACTTGATTATCAATCTCGCCACGATTATGACCGCAACAAGTTTATATTAGTTTTCTAATGCTGTTTTGCTGTTTCTAGCTTTTTGGCTAAGATACCTTTTTTTCCCAAATAAAGCTAGTGGCGCCCTTTCAATATTTTCAACAATTTCATGCAGTATAACTCTTACCGAGTAGCTGCCACGCAAAACATCTTAAGTTAATTGAGAATCCACTCCTCCCGCTAAGCTAGTCGACGTTAAATCCGCTTGGGAAGTTCGTATAAATCCTTGTAGGACTTAAATCCTGTTTGGGCTGTGGCAGTGTTCATATTTGTTTGGACTGATTGCAGTCATTTTTATATTTGGAATGAAGTATTAAACTTTGTTCTTTTTATATAAAGAGGTGCAAGCGTAGTTAATTGCGTCAAAGTCCGAATAACACTTATTCCTTCTTCTACTAATGTACCTCAATGAGCAAGCATTCGATATACAGTATGCAGCGAATATGCAACATTTTACGAACTAATTTTGATTAAATGCGACAATAATTACACGATGCAATAAATCCAAACTCTTTTTGTTTATTATGCCTTCTTTAATTTATGCTTTTCAAAATGTTCAAAAAAAAATAAATACTGAGTTGTTTATCAATTTTTGGCATTATTCAATAGCTTAAAAGATATAATTCAATATGTTATGTAAACAACTCCTAGCTGAAACTAGAAAAAGGACTTTAGCGAAACAAAGCCAAAAAAATGAAGAGATGCTCCTAAAGTGCACATTAGATCTAAGCCTTAGTAGTCTCCAAATGTAATTACCCACCATTCTTAGTTACGTTTTTGCAAGCATTTTGATGAAACCTTTCGCCGTATTCTTCCCTTAAACTCCACAACGTTTCTCTAAATAGGATTCACTTTTAGACATATTTTTAAAAACTTCCAAAAGGTTTTGGATAATTTCTACGTAATTGGAAGTTTTTGTAGTGTCAAAAAACGCATATATAACTGTATTAAATCCTTGCTAAACTTCTACTTGTTTTAAATTAAACCTTCTTCTAATTCAGAAGGTGTAAGCATTTTTATAATTTGAGAACCATTTAATGTTCTTGCTTCCACTATTATAATTAACAAAGAACGATGCATGGTCCTCCTGTGAAGAAAAACATCTAAGTTTGACCCAAGAACGTTTACAAACCCTTGGTCAAAAACTAGGGTATTATGTAGAAACTCTTTTAAAGCAAAAATTCATGCATAACATTCCCTTTTCCCGAAATTAGTAGATTCTGACAGGTCATTGGTGCTGAATATAACGTTGATTCCAACTCATTTAATAAGCAAAAATAAGTTTGTTTTGTTCAACTACCTTGTAACTATAAGAAAAAACGGAAGTATTGAAATCACCACATCTCCGATCGAGGATAGTCAAAATTTTCGTAAGCGAACAATTTTTGTGTGTTTCCATCAATTGCTTTGAGATATGTCGAACAACCAATACATCTATTTGAAATAAAACCGCCTTAAGGCTTATTGAAAAATTACACAATGAGCCAACCAAGTTACCCGAAGAGACCATGGACATTATGCCAAAAGCAAATATCGCCGTTCGCAGAATAATACGTGGATGGCTTCTTGGTCTTTTTCAATAATAAGCTTGGCGAGATAGGTGTAAGTCAGCTTGTTCTATTGGAAGCCCCAAATCCCTTGCCAAGTCAGTGCTATTCCCGCGATGACATCTAGTATGTTTCGTCTATATCGGAGTCGAAAGTCTCCGTTTCAATTCTTTTGTTCAAAATGTTTTCATTATTAGTACATGCTGATAAACAAGGTGGAAGCGGAAGTTTTCACTAGTGAAACACTGGTAACCTGCAGTTCGCGATATATAGCCCTTTTACTGTCTTGTTACTTTTTGTAACAATCTATTTTATGGTTTTTAAATTCTTCGTAGTCTTGGAACAGCAAAGAACATTTTTCTATTAATACGAGGGCGCCACGCTTCTAAAGTAAATTTACAACTACTACAAGTTACACCCATGATTTATGTTGACTAAACTTTGTACTCGATGTAATTGAATGTCTTATACAGGGTTATTTAGAAATCGTTTCAGAAAATTAGACCATGCAATCTGCACCACTCACGTATTCACAAAAAATATAGAAGAAAATTGGATTGGTTTAGTTTGGACAAAATAGAATTTTGTAAGATCTTGATAAACTGTTTCGTGTAAAATAAGTCTCAGTTGTAGGGTCGTTGCAATACATCAAGTGTTCTTGTAATTTCGAAAATAAACTAATATTTTCTAGTTTTATAGCGATAGATTAAATCCAAATGGCGACAATTTTTTCAAAATAATGGCTATATTTTAAATTATTTTAAAAATACGTAACAAGCGTTAATATCGTTTTGCATTTATTAAATTACCATTTTTATGGTTCAGTTGTACAAAGCAAAGTTAACTATAACAATGTCTTTAAATAGTTGATTTCGTTGGTAATTGGTTCAAACTAAAAACTATCCAATCACAGGGATTGACAACGAATTCAAGTATTTAACCACATTGTTATTATTAACTATGCTTTACACATCTGGACCTAAATGTAATCGTACTTGTAATTCCTTTTAAAAGGAATTTTTATGATTTCAATATACAACGAACCTTTTGAATTATTTTTTCTATTTTAATGCAAGAAAAAAATTAAGTCATAATTATCGAAGGTCCAGTACCTCTTGGAAATGTAAATGGCGCAGTGTAACTTATACTCTATTAAATTGTGTGGTAATGCTTAAAATAGCATTTTGAAGTTTATGTACATCCTTATTAAAAGTATAAATTTTTACTACCACTACTAAAAAATGCGTTGAAGTAGATTACAGTCTTAAAATGCAACAAGCGTAATCAAGCCCTCCTGTAAGTCAAAACAAAAAGCATAATAAAGACATATCCAACTTATAAATTGATATGGCAGCGATTCTCAAAATATTGATCTATATTTTTGTTTAAAAAAATTCGTGTTGGATTTAGTAATATATAACTAGTGTATTGGACGTGTACAACTCACCTATTTAATTTTCTGAAAGTACACATTCAAGACAATCTTATATAAACCACAAGTGTAAATCAAATTATTGTGTCTATAAATGTTTTACGCTCATTTCTAAAGATAAAATTTACAAATTCAGAACGCGTAAAGTTTTGACGAAAGCGACAAATAAACTACTACTATCAGTTTTATTTAAAAAAATTGATAAAGAAAAACCTTGTTGCATTGTGTTATCTTTAGATATTATAGTATGCTTGACCTACGCGTTGTGTAATAAACTAATCAGTTTTAGGGAGGTAATACTTTGTGAAATGGCAAAAATTTCCTTTCTAGCGCATTCAGTCATTTATATTAATGTGATTCTTGAAAAATCTTAAAACAGATAATTTGAACCATTTGGTTTTATAAATCTGTTACCACCACCAGTATTTGTAGTGATGCGTTAAGTTCAAGGTAACTTACTTATTTACTTTTAATTCAACGCGTCCTAGAAATAACTGTTAATTTCTGATGTACACAGAGCCTAAATTATTTTGTTATAGCTACCTGATTTTATTTAACTATGGTTCGTATTAGTACACTTAAATTTGTTTTGTATTTTATATTATTTTCTTTTGGATATATTTAATACTTATACTTAATTTATTATAGTTAGCACTTTGGTAAGCTCGCCGAATAAGTCCAATAAATTTTAATCTAGTATAGCTTTATCTAATAATTTTTGTTTAACATTAATTAAATATTCTTTAAATTTAACATTTTTACTTTATACAACATATTACTGCTGGTTTTAGAATTTACAGGAAATTATTCTGAAATGAGTAAATGTTCGAACACGATCCTAGTTCTATATCAATGATGGTAAGAGTAATTATGTTAATTTTGCCCTTGCCTTTACCATTAACTTCTGATAAATATTTGTTAATTTGTTAAGTTTTGTATATCTAGATCAAAGCATGACTGTTATTGTTAGGTCTGATGTGCAAAATACTTTTACATTCTGTCATGTGGATATCGGTTTCACATTTTTCATCATTTTTTTGGCTTGTAAGATCTTGCTAGTCTTGCAACCGGTGACGAGAAAACGATATCTATTAAATCAAAATTCACAGCATACCGAATCCTTAATCCCCAAACACCTTGAGCTATTCTGAAAATATACTTTGAGCATTTATATACAAAACGTTTTTTCCTTAATTTTTTGATACGTTGCTACTTGAATTTAAAATCGATGCGAATTTAACACCGCCCGTTCTTTCAGCCGCAGTGAACTTGACGACTTCCACTCCGACTACTGCTACATAGTTTCAGGATCACAACCATAAAGCCACGATTTATCTCCTGCTATACTTGCGAAGATAAAGGGGTCGTCTCTAGCTTGATGTTTTAGTTACAAAAAATAGGAACGTATTGATCGTTCCCAACGTTTTAGAAAAATTTTCCTAAAAATGCATGTTATGTTCAAATTGGCTGATAAAATGCATTAAACGGTCTGTATGATCGTGCTATTATGTCTCAAACATCATAAATAGTTTTACTATGATCTGCAAGAATACCACCGCGAGGTTTTGCTACTTTCCAGTGTTAGTAGATAAATAAAATTGTATAGGTAAAGCGTGCAAAATTACAATCTACATGTTTTGCTAATTGGTTATCCAGTGGTGTACCTCCTAACTTCAGTATAAGCTAATTAGCAAACTGCATCCAGCACGGCCGTTCGGAGCTATATTTATTCCATTCGGGGAAAAC
>JAHWXV010327800.1:0-10460 GCA_024586415.1 Phrixothrix hirtus
GGTGACCGTTACAATTATTGTTTCCAAAATAAACGTAGGCAATAATCTAATCATTTGTGGACACTATTGGCATATCTATGTGTGTAAGAGAAAGTCATGTGTTGTTTCACACCAGATTTTTAAGGAATAATATTGTTACTGGTCAGCACAAAAAGAACAAGTTAGTTTGTATTAGAATATCTCAATTGAACATGGTGCAAATTTTAAAACAAAATTCATTATATTAATATCATGTCTGACATTTAAGTTAAAACAATTTAGAAACTTGTGTTTTTAACAGAAATTTTGGTAGCAAGTAATCAATATGTTTAAAAATTAAATCTTAAAGTGTAACAATCAACTTAAAATTGTTTTGTTATTTCAAAGGAAGTAAACAAGGTCAAAGAATGTTTATAGGTCATATTACTACAAGCACGTCTTAAGCAAATATTGCGTGTTTTTATTAGAAATCAAATTACAGTAGTATGTGCTTATTATCGATTTTTGAAAACAAATTATAAGAAAATTGTGCTCTACAGGTCATAAGATACTGACAGTTTGTGCGGTGTCACTTATTTTTAGGACACCCTGTATAGGAAAATATATCTTTTTTTACTTTTACATGATACCTTCATCCATTCGGGCTTCAATTATTATTGATGTAAATAAGACTTGAATTTAATTTAATTCACAGACAATGTCATAGAATAATCAATAGAAGTCATTGAAACTTCGGCATTTTCTTATCAAATCTATATGATTTGGATACATATGTCTTTATCATTGGAATAACTTAACAAAAAATATTAATTTACTGTTCTATTTTGTGTTTGCAAAAATATTCAAAAATCCTACACACGGCTTAAATTTGCATCTCCATAAAACATTCTTAATGCTTACTTGTGGGTTTTATTGTAAATAAAATTGAAAAAACCTTGTACATTAATTTATATAATTTGTGATTAAATTTAACTGAATGCATCTTTATGAACAAACAGTTTCTACAAACCTTTTGGGTCGTATGTGGGTGGTCGGGGTTCAAGTGGTTTGTCTCCTTTTCCGATATAATGCATGCGGTGCATATGCTCGCCTTTGTTGCTAGAATCGCTGGAGCTTCGTGAATCTTTGGGTTCCTGTGGCAAATTTAATGTCTGAAATGTTAGGTAAATTATTATATTCTAAATTTCAATTAAATTACAAAAAATTACCATAAATACTTCGTTATCCCCTACGGCTTTTGGTTTATATATAGGTGATGAAGGGTACATATCCGTCAAACCTAAAATAAAAGTTTTGATTCTTACTTATGATGTATAAAGATATCAAACAATGACCTCTTACCATGGAGAAAGCCCGTAGTAAGCAAGCAATGAAAAAAATGCAAATAGAGCAGATAAGTTAAATTATTTGCAACCCCATACTATTAAGTAGGGGTTTTAATTAATAAACAACTATTTATGCATACTATTAAGTAGGGGTTTTAATTAATAAACAACTATTTATTCATTGAACTCAACTTACCGTCCAGTAATTCTTCAACGGCAGTTCGTACACCTTTATCGAACGCTCGTGCATCTGCAGCAGTTTGAAACGTCAACCCAAACTTCTTGTCGCCCGTTTTCCAATGATGAAATGTTGGCATGACTTTATTATATTCAAAATCTTTCTTAATAGTACAACTTAACACAATCTGAAATTAAACATTTTTTGAATTTATTAATAAAATGTATCGCCAATATTACACTTTGATCACTGATCCTTATACCGTAAATAAGGTAATCGTGTTTTTGCTTGGCAACTTCTTGGCCTGCCGTTGATGATGGCGAAGCTCTTGGTCTTTTTCTAACAGATACGTTGCTAAGGCCACCACCCCCGAGTGGCACCCAGCCACCCGAACTGTCGTCTCTGGACATCACTTGCGCTCGTACGCGCACCAAATATCCACTGTAACAAAATAAATATTTTATTAGTTTTCAAATGCATTGGTCAACCATTTAAATGTGTCACCAAAACGCGCCCTCCTTGCACGTGCCATTGCTATACATATATGTGGGCTAATGAAGATTGTATACTCTAATAGAAAAACTTCAAAGAAAATGATGCTGAAAAATTTTATTCATAAATTTAGTTTGGTTTATAAGGGTGTCTATTTTTAAACTTTCGTGTTTAGACAAAGAGCGTTCCATTGATTCCGTCACCGTTCATATCGTGAACACCGCTTGTGACGTCACTTATTGAGAAGGGTTCTTTTGACCTATTTGCTAACTAAACGAGAGCATTAATAAAATCTATATTCGTACGTTTCTATATTTCACCAGCGTTAACAAAAGCTACTTTTTCAAATTTAAATGCTTCTTTGGATATTTATGTCGCTTTTGATAACATCAACGATTTCAACGAGAAATTAAAAAAATGGCGAGTCACGCACTTTTTGAAATGACAACTATATTATATTAAAATTCGTCGGAGACGTTACTTAATAATACTTCATTCGAGTTTTTGAACATTTGCTATTTATGTTTATCAAATACTTAACAAACTCTTATCAAATGATTAAATTGCGACAGATTATGAAGAGCGATAGTTCAACTTTTTTTTAATCGAAAACAACGCTTTTTAAGATTTGTAATATACAGGCTTTACGAAAAGCAATCCTGGTTAACCAGGTCGGTAAAAATAGTGATGGAAACAATTGCTGAAACAATTATCACTTTAGCAATTACGATGGATCGGATTAACCCAGATTGCTTTTCGTAAAGGCCTATAGATATACATTATATTTAATTCAACCATTCGCGTAGGGAGGGGGGCATGTACAGACATTCGTCAAGGTTTCAAATATTTCTGTGCGCCATTGAATTTGCCACTTATGTCAGAAATCATGCAAATTTGGCAAAGAATAATAGACGCGGAAAATTATTAAAATAATGAGTATTTGTATTTTGATTTGTATATTTTATTATTTTAAAAACAATCTTTAAAAAAATCAATACAAATTAATTGTATTTGCTTTAAACGGATGAGTGATAATTGGACGCACGAAAAATCAACGCGATAATCAGTCAATCAAACATCAATTGGACATACTTGATAGTTGTAAACTTACATTCATTTCTATTGATAATCTGTTTAGACTTCGCTAAATTATCAGAATTTCGTTGTTACTTCAAGTTGAGAAAAATCGTTCCAATATGCAAACATGTCAGTCAACTTGTCGTATACGTCCAATAGACGAAACGCTGCAAAATATCTGCTACCAAGTTTTAGATTTTTGGCCAAAAAATATACAAAGCGTACATCTTGATACCTTTTCCGAAGAATTTTTGTAGTAAATTGAAGACAGAGCAACAAGTTTTAATCATAGCATTTACCAATATTGTGCTTTGAGCTTTTTGGTTCTTCTTCTTATACAGTATTCGCGAGTTCCAGGAGGAGAAGCGGGTCCCCACGCCAGAAAACTGTGGTAAATGGAAGTTGGGGCCCTGATGACCCCATGCGTTTTTTTATATTTTGTGAAAATTATTGCTCAAAACGAATATGGTTTAACTAAAATTAATGAACTTTTAGAAAGGGAAATCATATTTCTTAATTGACGAATATTCTAGCAAAAGCTTAATTAATGTTTGAAAATAGAACAAAATAAATTCCAGGGGTCACTAGGTTATTCATCTACTAAAATAATAATTTTGGCTGTTTGATTTACGTGAGGCTCCTACTATGGGCTAAAAGTACGATCAAATGTATGTATATTTCGAAATATACACATCATAGAAGTTTTCATTAGCACCTGTTGATAAGCGAGATTTTTTCTCGGAAAACTGTGGCGCTGCCAAAGTTTTAAAACTTTAACAGTTAGTACTAAAAGCAACCGGCTTCAGATTATGTCAAATGAAGACGAAAAAGTTTTGTTAACTGATGTTTTAACTTCATTTAACACAGTCCAGTTGGCCCAAATTGAAAATCTACGGATTGTCCAAAAATACTGTACCGATACAAGTCTAAAATGTAATCAGTTGCAGGCAACATTTAATCACATTCCGAAAATAAAACTTACAACAAATTAATTTTTACAATTTCCAAGAAAATCGTGCAAGCAGGCAAAAAACACCAAAAATACCTGAAAAACTTATTACTTCATTCCGTTGTGATGATTCGCTTTGAGAACCATGGAGATGTTAATTCCACCGACACCGCAGTAAAAGTTCGTAAATTTCAAACAGGTGCAAAAGGCTGAATGTAGCAACAAGCTGAAAGAAGGGCAATGACGTCAATGGAAGGACACGTTGAGTGGGGGACATCTGTGAATCTAGAACTAGAATTATCCTCATGACGTCACAATGTGAAATTAGGAGAGAGCTCATGATGGCGGGGGGAAAACTTGCAATGTTTGACCTAAATTTCAACATGAATGGCCTCGCAGGGCGACAACCCTCCTTGGAAATAGGTCAACACCCCGGTCAAATATCTATTTTTAGCATTTCGGGCGCAATTAATGAAAACTTCGGAACTTTCAGATATTTTAGGACGGTTCGCTTAGGAGAGAAGCTCGCCACTGAAAACAGTGAGCATAAACTTCGGTCCGTGCTAAACTGCGATGAAGCGTAATAAAAATTTCCAAATTCATTAATGCTCGAAAACTTCTTCAATTAGAACAAATGAAACAGAACATCAATAAACAGTTGACAAAAGCAAGCACGTGTTTTATCGAGAAGTGGGGGATATGACGTCAGGAAAACGGTTCGAGGGGAACGAACACGATTGGTCGTTAACTAGGACAGCTTTTATGAATAACAAAGGGAAAGCAGTCGAAAAGGGGAAAGAAAAGTGCCGGGAAATCATTTAGAGTGGGGGAACAGCGCGGTGCGGCAAATGTGAGACAGAGTTAATGCATTTCATGACCTAGTTAGAACATGAATGGCTACTGCAGAGGGTAACAACCCCCGGGAAACCTCGAAGTAGGTCGTAACACTTCCCTCAAACGGCTGGGGCTACAGATTCGATCTATTTTTAGCTGAGGGCTTTGGTAAAGCTAAAACAAGAACTCAATTTTACTGGCAATGTGAATGGGAGCCTGGAAACCAGGGAGATTCATTCTGGGTCTGAAAACGTGACCTACTTTGACTATAATACAGCCTAAAGCGGTTTTATTTATTTTCGTATCAAATTTGACCTAGAAATATGTATGTTAAAAAGTTTAATTTTAAGCTTCATTTATGATAAAATGAAGATTTAGGCGAAAAATTTTAGCACAAATTCGGAATCAATTAATGACAGAGAGATCGTTCATTCATGCAGTAATTTTATTCGACTGAAAGAGGGGGAGAAGTTAACGGCGCGGCGCCTTGTACATTATTAAACTTGGTATAAAAAAGTTCCCTTTATATGTCCCTTGACATTTTAATTTCTAGCGCGTGTTGTATTATTATTATTATTAAACAAAATTAATTATAAATTAAGATTCGTTAAGCACCTTGTATGTGTCTCTTTATGCATAATTTATGAATCTTATAAACACATCATTCACGTTCAACATAACATACATCCATTATATCAAGAATCAATTACACATGTAAATAAATTGAAAATTATCTAGCCAATGACTGTTGGGCTATAGACAAAGGAATAAATTACCGGCCAGAAGCTAAAAAAGTTAACGTGAGTCATAAAATGTCTATAATTCTACCCAGACTTCCGTTTCCCTCAACTATCAACAACGATAACAATTAAATACGATTTTGTATGTTAATGTGCATCGGTGACGTTTATCGTGAGATAAGGGCGTTCGCCTACATTAACAAAATCATTTTTGCAAAAACGGGGGACATTTATAAGTAAAAGAACGGATGTACCACTTCCTGTCTATTCGTAGCAGCAACTGTTCGACCGATTTACATATAAATCGGTCCAACGGAAAATATCAGAATGACCGGTTTTACTACAAAGAACAACCGGTGTATGCATGCTTTACAATAAATGGGGAGATACACCTACGTGAATCCTCAATAATTTGTTATTATAATAAATCTTCAGAAGCTTTTAAATATGCGCATATTTTAAAGTTCGCCGAAAAATCTGAGATTTACTTTAGGCGCAGAGCAAGGTGCAAAACAAATCTAAAAACCGTTTCCGGTTGTTACGCCAAGATCATAAATTAAAGGTATCTGTCGTTCTGCTGCAGTTCGGTAATGATTTCAATACTATTGCGGTCAAAACCCTTTTAGCAACCGATCAAAACAAAAGTAAACTAAAATATAATCATAAACGCCAGAGAAAAAAGCTCATCATAAATGAGATTCAAATGAAGTAAGATTTTAAATATGTCAAATTAGGTATTGGTTTAAAAAATTTGTAACATAAAAGTTCTGCTTAAAATACTGATTAAGGAAATGTTTTATTAGATGTTTATTAATACAATTGCTGTGTAATATTTATTTAATAATTTTAGGCATATTAAAGAAATTGGTTTTTGTCTGTTTATAATTGAAATTAAGAAAACATAATTGAAATATGTTAGTCAAGTACGAGAAGTATTTTGACAAATTCTGAATACAATTCAATTTCATATATGTTTATCTCTTTCTATCATATATAAATACAACAAATGCATGTCGAATAAAATTCCGAGATAGAACGACATCAACCTACAATTTCATCTGTCTGTTTTATATTTCTAATGTTCCTTATCAAAGCACGATTGTCTATACTAAATTCAGCTAACCTATGACGAGCCTTATTCTTCGGTGATTACGACTATAAGAGTATTTACTAATTTGATCACAAAAATAGTTTTAGCAGTTAATTTTCTATAATTTGTAGCATTTTCCTCTAGGGTAGCCGCCGGGCTGACTCGCATATTTCAAAATATAAATAACAGAATTCCAAGCAGTAAATATAATTTAAGCCACACGGTTACAAATTTATTGCAAGCATTGCTGGAAGTTGGCGAACACGCGTTGCAGTCTCCAATAGAAAAAATCCAGCAGTGTGATAGTGAAACAAAATGAGAAATTCTCGTGCGATATGGGCTGTCCACCATCTTGCTGAGAATATGATATAACAAAATATTCTAACGTAACAGCGAGCTGTTATAAAATATAAAATATAAAAACGCGACTCCACTCCACACGGGAACGTTCGGAGCGTTCACGACTTTTGATGCGATTATTTAAGATTCTCAGACCATTGGGCTTTGCCAGACATGCAGATAAATCAGGGTGTTCCGTTAACATAAAATCTAAACGAACGTTGGAGAGGCGGCTTCCCTTGCCTAACTTCAAATTTACACACCCAATTATCGTTTTCCTATCCAACACCAGGCCATGTTGTTCAATATTAAGATGATTTCACCGTCACCTTACTAGTGTCACTACGTTTTGGTGACGTGCCAATTCAAATTTGAAATATGGGACTCGGCTCGGCACCACTTTTTACAATTTTACCACGCAAAATGTTCATCTATTTTTTAAACTAAAGCATGTTTCGATTCGGAATTTTAACTACATCAAAATAAAAAAAGGAAAACGTTACATTAAGATACCTTCTATTGCATCTTTTTTGCTTGAAATATTTTCTATTTGTGCGCAACCAAGTTTGTCACAATGCTACCCTTCTAAGAAAATTACAAAAATTGCAGTCCACTTTCAGTTTCTTTTACCCTTATTCATCCGCAACACGGTGTCTATAAATCCATTATGAAAAATCAAGCCTTCTCTCTTATAATACAAAAAAAGACTTGAATGAGCCTATCCGTTTAAAAATTAGCAAAATTTAAAAACCCAGTTGATACAATTCCTAAGATTGAATTAGAAATGTGCCAAAATAAGCCGTTCGAATTCGAAGAAATATACAAAAACTGTGGATACTTTACGACTTTTAGAGCACAATTTTCTTATAAATTCTTTTCAAAAACGATTTTAAATTTTGAAAATTTAAATGATATAATTTGCTCTAAATACAACCCTGTTTACTAAATAAATAAATTTATAAATTGAACTGTAGCAAAAGTGCATTACTATAATTTAATACTACACGTAATATTTGTTTAGGACGTGTTTGTAGTAGTTTCACTTTTAAAAGTTTTTTGCCCTTGTTTATTTTCTTTGAAATAACAAAACATTTAAATAGTGTGTCGTTACACATCTAGATTAAATTTTTAAACATAGCGATTGTTTCATTACTTTCTACCAAAATTATTTATTAAAAACATAAGTTTCTATATTGTTTTATTTTAAATGTTAGACATGAAATTAATTCAATTCATTTTCTTTTAAAATTTATAAAGCTAGGTTCACACACGCAATTTTGTTGCCGCAACTCGCAATTTTTGTTGCGTACAAACGATAAAATTGAACAGCTGGTGCAATTTGTATTGCATTGCAAAGAATATTGCGTGTTGCATGCAATTTTAATTATTTTTAGGGATGTCATTATCATCACTATACATAATATGTTGGTAATCAAATTTAACTGTAACAACGTCATGTTTAATAATACTCATTTAAATTTTGGATTATAATTTGCTCATTCTTAAACTTTTTAAAACTTTCGGGTTCAAGTTCATTATGAACAAGATTTATATTTCCGATGTTCCTATTAAACCATACTGTATCCCGCCACTTTCCCTTTCTTGAGTTTAATAATAAAGTACTTGCACTAATAATAATACTTAATAAAACTGCAGATCCTGCGTTATTCGTATTTATAATTTAAGATTTTATTTAAAATTATTGATTTTTTACAAAATAGGTCATGTGATTAAAATATTAACAAAGTATTGCACTTCATTTTCAGAAAATTGTATTGCATGTCTGAATGCGCGTGCAATTTTTGATGCGCAACATAAATTGCCGCAAGTATTATTGCAAAAACAAAAATTGCATAATGTGAAGCTAGCTTAACGTATTAAATGAACATATTCTAAAACAAAATAACCGATTCTTTTTACACGGGTCAGTAACAATATTATTCCCTAAAAATTACTATTGCAAACAAAAAGAACTGGAAAATATATTGCGTATTTATTTTGCTTTCCAAAAATGAGTTTTAAATTTTTCGCTTACCTGTTTAATTCGTGTACCGCAGACTGAGAAATAACATAAAATACTATTAACTTTATATTTTAGAATAAATATTTTTAAAAACAAATGTTTCGTACATTAAGATATACCGATGAGTAATACACATCAAAGGCAACGTGAGTTGCGACTTAATACTATAATTGTTAATATTTCGTTTTTGAAAAAAACATTCATAAGGTTATAAGGTATCCATAGTTTTCGCGGTGGCAGTTATTTTTGGGACACCCTGTGTATTGTTTTTGAATTTTCCGCCAATTGGCGACCTACATTATCAGCCGACGTTTTGGTTATTAAAACTTGCCGCTTAAATTTTCTGCTACAATCACAGATCAACACAGCACTAGAATCTTTTGTAAAATCTTTCGTAAATAAATTCTCAAAATTACTCATTTAATTAAATAATGAAAACTCAGAAGTAATACAGAAAAATAATTTATCAAATTTCTTCGAAAATTTACAAGTTGAGCTTGTAAGGTCTTTTCAAAAATTAATTTTAAAATAAATTGTTAGATCGTAGGTTGCTATCCGACGCCATCACGTTATAATTAACGTTTGTATCAAGATGGACTTTTACATACTTTTAGTCAGAATCTAGCTCGGCAAAACATGAAATAATTAATTTTTTAAAATCGTAGAAGTCGCATTTTGAAAAAAATTCTATTCACATTACTAGCACGTGTTATTCTTTGATACGATGGTTGCACGATTCCTGATGACTTCGTCGGTGTTAAACATAATGTTTTAACTAGGAATACACTTTAACATCGATCACTTTTAATAATTACTATTTTTCGAAATTAAACATCTTAATACAATTATTCATGTTCGAAACAAGATTTGTCCGTGTATAGTCACAATTAAATTAAATAATCAACCTTCAAAGATGCGTTCGCCAATATTGCCCAATACACAACGGTAAGTTCTTAAGAAGTCCCTACATTATTTTAATAGCCATTTTGATTTTAGGAAGTCCAGGTCGCTAGTTTCACTGATGCCGGGCTATGCCGAAAGTAAACGGCACTTTATCTTTTGATAAACAGTGTTCGCCTTATGTATTCATAAAGATATACATTGAAATTTAAATTTGATATTACTTTTGGCCTCCGTTCTATGCACAAGAGAATCTATTTAGCTTCACTCTTTAAAAATCTACATATTCACAAAACTACGATTAAATTGCAGTTACTTAAAATTTAAACCAAAACACAGCAATATATATATATAAAGCCAAAGGTCCTGGGATCAAACCCCAGTCAGGGAATGAATTTTTATAAATCTTTTTAATATCTAAGTATACATAACCATTATATATATATATATATATATACAGGGTGTTTAAAAATTGTTGTCGAATATTTCACCCACTTATAGTTCTCGTTTAGACAAACAAAAAAGTCTTAATCA
>JAHWXV010327823.1:0-16248 GCA_024586415.1 Phrixothrix hirtus
TTATCAATAGAAATGCAATTTTTGCAAATTATCAATCAACATGAGAATTAAGAACTAAAATTTATATTCTAAGCCCTAAGAGATAATTAAATGATTAGGTTTATTTCAAGTTATACAAATATAATATTTTTGAAAAGAAACCACAGTATCAGATAGATGAACATTAGTTGGGATAACGTTCATTTTAATGAACAGTGAATGTATATTAACATGCACTGGCTTAGAAGTACGTCGCACATGCACTTGCGCGATTCTTGGCACAACAAAAGCGAACGTTGACATTTCCCGGCATTTTCTTGCTTGCGAATGATTTTTAAGCATTTTTTGAATGTGAACCAATCGGATTTTGCCTACGCCCGTTTATTAAGCTTCCTCATAGCTGGTATACTTGACCCCTTCCTTGTGGTTATTTGCAGTTTTTTCGAAAACTGCCCCCATAAACCTTTTAAATGGTTATGGCTCCTGTTTAATGTGTTTATTGCTATATGGGTGATAATGCTCTGATTTACAAGAGGTTTAACCTTAACTTTCAAGTTGCGTATTTATAGGTTTGGAAAAGTTCCTATAATAAATTTTTATATTACGTGAACTCTTCGGTATATATGAAGTCATTTATTTAAAATTAAATTATAATTTTGAAACTATTTAATTATTTTGGAACGGTTTCTGTAATTATTTTAAATTACATAAGCCTTTCCATGTTCATAAAATTAATTACTTATAATTAGCTTTTAATTTTGTGAACAATGCAACAATTGAAGAAACTAACGCGACAACTTAATCAAATAATCTACGAAGTTCTAAGCTATTTGAGCTTGCCAAGACGCTTTGGACAGTTAGCTTAATTTAAGGCGTGGTTTAAACTCATGAACTTCAAATACGAGGAGGGACCTAAAACAAACTGAAATCGCGTTTTTGCAAGCGACTTCGGAGTACCTCAAGTTTCTCACACTTGGTTCACTAATTTTTAAATGGAGGATGTTGCCTTGATTGTTTTTGTGCACCTCTTCAAGCTTCCCTTATGATTTCATGATGGCATCACAAAGGTGTATTTAAAATTTTGTTCCTTGTTGGATGAAACTATACGCGAATCTTTATCATTGCTTCAAGTAGCTTTAAAGAGGAAGCATTAGTAAAACACAGGTCTACGAGTTGTTTACAAGATTAAAATAGAAAGAAATTTCTATTGAAGAACAGACATGTTCAACAAATCGCAATGGAAAGAATTCGTCAAGTGAAATGATCATTGATGAATTAACGCATATATCTGACGTGCTTTGGAGTTCATGACAGTGGATTTTGACTTAGGATTTGGAGATAAGGCGGAGAATTAAAAATACAATCGTGAACATGTACAATCGCTTAAAAAAGGTGGCGATATGGGTATAATCTAGAAATGAAACAAGCTTCAAACCAATAGAAGACCCCAAACTCGCAAGACCAAAAAAATGCACGGCATATGACCATGTGCAAGTAACGCTAATTATCTTTTATGTTCGAGAGAGCATCCATATTTGCAAGTTTTACGGGGTCCAGATTTGTAGCGTGGTGGCGGATGGCTTTTCCATCACAACAAGGCGGTTGCGCATATTACTTGTATAGCAGTTTCTGACTTCTCATCATAACTCTTACCTCTACCTTCTTCTTCACTGGATCCTGCGTTCTACAATACTTTTTTCCGCGCATCAAACGCGTTTTGAAATAAAAGCGTTTTTACCACATATATAACGCAAAAAAATCGATGAAGGTGTTGTGCATCAACCTTGGGGAACTCCAGGTCAGAAAGAGTCGGTAGATTGATTAGTTTTTAAAGTTGCATAGTCGCTAAAACTTATTTTTTTGAACTCCAGAGATCTTTTAGTCAATGGCAAAAACATTGGTATAAGTGTATAGTCCCTAATGGAGAGTTCTTTGAGGGAGACTAAAGTGTACTTCATCCTAATTTCAATGAGAGTTTTTTGTAAATAAATTTCACTTTCTTTTGGGCCTATTCTTATGCAGAGTTGAACTAAAAACTTCAAGTATGTAGTGCATTTTTGTAGTATAATAATTTATATACTCAATGACATAGAAATTGCAACACCAAGAAGAGGTTGGAATTTCCAGATGAAATTTGGTAAGATTATTCACCTATGTTATGGTAATAAATGATCAAAAATCGGGAGGAAAATATTCATTAATTAAAGAAAATTTTATAATAATTGTTAATAATGTGGGGTGTGGTTTCTCTGAATTACATATTCATTTACATGCGGAGGCATTGATTGAATAAGGTGGTTTATCTCGTCTTGGGGTATTGCCTCCCACGCAGGTTGCACCTCATGTCTTAAGGCCTCCAAAGTCAAAAGAGGACGCTGCAAATTTCGCAACCTTCTACCCATTATGTCCCATACATGTTCAGTGGGAGAAAGACCTGGAGATGTTGGAGGCCAGGGCAAAAGATGAATCTGGGCCTGCTCAAAAAAGTTCAAGGAAAACCTTGCTACATGTGGACGTGCATGATCTTGCTGGAATAATGGATCTTCAAGCTGTTGTAAGTATGGCAGAAGATGTGTTCCAACCACCTCCGCAATATATCGTTGTGATGTCATATTGCCTCGAATGAACACCAAGGGAGAGTTGCTGCCATAAGTAATCGCACTCCAAACTATAACACCCGCAGTGCGGTGTACGTGCCTCTCAACTATAAATCGAAGATTTCGTCGTTCACCCCGTCTTCTTCTGACTCTCATACGACTGTCGTGAATTCCTAAACAAAATCTGGATTCGTCACTAAAGACAACACGACGCCATTCAAGATTCCAATGATATCGTCCATTGCACCATTGTAACCGTTGCTGACAATGTTCAGCAGTCAAAGGAAGCATAAGTTGCGGACGATATGATGTTAACCCAAAATTTCGGATTCGGCGATAAACTAGTCTGTGTTACAGGGCGACCTTCTTCACTAAACCATTGGTCACCAACTGCCCGAGTTCTCTAAATGCCAGTTATTTTAAGCGACGATCTTGACGCACATTTGTTCTTCCTAAAGACCCGGTTCCTCTTTTACGATATTCCTGGCTATCTTCAAACCATGCACGACACACTCGCATTACAGTAGACCAATTTCGATTTACACGGTTAGCAATTTCCCCAAATAAAAAACCACCTTCGCGCAAACCAATAATTCGACCTCTGTCAAATTCGCTTAATTGACAGTAATATCCTCGTTGCCATACTCTAAGCATGATCAAACAAACAAAACACGTTAACAAAAAAACAACAACCAAAATAATGTTAATTAACAATGAGAAAGTTAATAAAAAGTTATAACAACTGTCAAATGTGGCGTTATAACATTACCACTTGATCTCAAAAGTTAATCAATTATTACTTAATGTCAGCCTAACAGATCTACCAATTTTGATTAAGAAATTCCTACTCCTTCTTGGTTGCAATTTCTATATCACTGAGTTTATTATACAAATAGAACAATATTTAATTAAATCAAAAATTTTATAATTCCTCTATTAGGAATAAAAATGTTTACTAGTTTACAGTTTACCTATAACGTGCGATGGTTTAAATTTCCAATTAGGGCAGGCTTTTGATGGATACCTTAATGATCGTACTGTATATATTAAAATGATACAGCTTCTAATTTAACAGATTGCTGCATTTGATTGTATCATTATCCATTAAATCCAGTCGATCATGTATCATAAATGTACTTAATAGGTTTGTTTCTAAAGGAATGTTCAATCAGTTACAGCATCAATGGAATACGCAAAAATCACTCAAAAAATCACTTTTCTTGAATTTAATTAGCCTTGACTAGTTCAAAACTGCTCAAGGAACCGGTGTAAATAAATATTGCTATTGATATTTTTACAGTTAATTTTTACAAACATAATGCTATCGAAAAGATTGAAGATAAAACGGTAAGGTTTTTTAAAAATCTAAGGAAATTATTGCTATAATGTTTTTGCCTAGTCTGAAGCGACAAATGTCAACCGTAAACGTGTATTTGAATTTTACATACTTATAATTAACATTTTAAAAATTTTGAATTTAACTTAAATAAGATGAAATATGTTCGATTCCTTTTAACAATAAACAAATTGAAGTTGTAGTAAATCATTTTAATTTAAACCCAAAAAATGTAATAAACTTTTGGGACGCCTATGGCAAAGTGATAATCCACTAACTTGATTTTTATTTCCAAGATCACAAATATGTATATTTGGTTGCCTAGACTAACATACTTAGACATTGTTTAAAAATGTAATATGAGACTAAATACGATTTTCTCTTACTCATTTTAAATTTAATTGGAAGTTATTGTCGTTAGTTACTTTTCTATACAACTATACTGAGAACTCTAAAATTATTTTAAAAGCATAAATAATTCATCTAATTATAATTTCCTATATACATGTACTAAAACTTATATAATTGAATTTTAAGCTAATTAGGTATGTAAATAATTTGCACAAATCATTCACTTTGGGAACGATAATGGCAACGGTCACCCATTCAATTAACTTGTCACGTGAAACAGTGTTTAACTCCGGAAATTTTCCTTGATAACTAGCTTCAACTAATTTTCTCAAAAAAACCGACTAGTTCATGTAAAAAACGTTATAGGCGTAAGAAACGTGTCAAGTTTAAAAACGAATCGTTTGAACTGTTTTAGAGAAACTTGCAAAAAGTCTAAAAATCACTTCCTATCATTTGATTTTAACTAAATTCTTATTAGGACGTTTCGGAAATGCAATCTACTCAAATATAGAGCTTCATTTTTTTACTACGTTTGGTTTCGAGCTACATTGGCCACAAACACACATACACACCCTCGCATACGTACGCACGCACGCAAGCTCACACGCCTTCAGATGCGCACGCGCAGACGCACACACATGCACGCTCACATACACCTGCGCACGCGTTCACATGCCCACGACCACGCGCACATACCACACATGTGCTCACAGACTAATTTCGAACGCAGGAGACCTGGAAACACGTATTTCCGCTCAAAATATACTATATGCATTTAATATCGCTAAGAGAAAGTAAAAATGTGATTATTTGTCCGTATATCTTTGATTGATTTAAATTTTGTTTCAGAAGTCTTGCTGAAAATAATTATTTCGAATAAAATTAGAAAGACCGTCCACTTGAATCGTTTTTATAAAACATTTTAAATAAATAACGGTAAAAATTTAGTTATTAAGAGAAATATACCGCTTATTTTATACAATTAGTTTGATGTTTCTTTTCATTATTTTTAAACTAAAAGCGTTATTGAAAAAAAACACCATATTCGTTTGAAATACATTTTGTACCTTCTGTTAAAGTTTAAAAAAACTGGAAAACAATTATCAGTTGTTCAACTTTATGTAGATAATTTGAAATTATTTATTACTCAATTTCGGAAATATCAAAAAGAAAAATAAAAACGAGAATTTTCTCTTGACAAGCAAACAACCTTTTAGAATTAAAAACGACTTACCCGAGTACTTTACGGTAACCCAATTCGTAATTTTTTTGTGAAAGTCATCTTTAAACAACAATTAAATTTAAATGTTGTCACTAGTAATCATTTGTTTGTAAATTAAACTATCTCTGATGATTTTAATACAAATCCCAAATGTAATTTTTTAAGAACACTTAGATGTAAAAGTTAGGTCATTTATTTGTGGCAGAAAAGGTGAAGCATCAATTTATTAGTAAATAAACAGAGTACAATTCGATATGTTGTTTTAATTTGCTATTTCATCAAATAGATTCGTAGTTTTCTTGACTGTTTGTAACGAATTAATTATAACAAATTCTAGCAATTCATAAAATGTTTCCATGTGCAAAATTTTTCAAAAAGAGCTTAATGGAATTTAATAATCTGAAAAATGTGTCTCTTATAATACGTAGAGTTGGCCGTTTTAGTTTGAACAACTATTTAAAAGCAACCCTGTATACTCTGCGCGCCAGACCACGCGCATAAAAATTTTATAAGTTAACCTGAGCGAAGTATACAATTTATGCATGTCACAATTTCGCAGTTATGATCAGTGATTGTGAGAGTGATGGATATATTGTAGCCCACAATATTTTGACCACAATATTGCTTTGAGTGAAACTTCTCAGCGAAAAACAAATTAAAAATATCTCTTCTTCTCAGATGAGGAAATAAAGTCGTAGACCTTGTGTCAATTTTTTACGTACCAGAGGCTCAAATACCTGCAGATTTTGTTAAATTCCAATATTAAATAATCATAAATAGAAAAGTAATAAAAGCCAAACGGAATTTCGCGCGAAATAAAGAAGAAACAAAAGACTTCACTGCAACAAACAAATTATGCCGTAAATAGAGTTGCCTAACTTTTAAATCAGACATGGTTCTTTTCGTGCATAATTTGCAACTTACTTAATCCTTTCGTTATAAAAAATTGTTGAAACTTAAAAACTAGTGTTTTATTCATTATTTAAAATGTAGGGTATAATCACAGCGCACTTAGTGACAAAAAGTAGGGGCAACGTAATTTTATATACAGAAAACTACAAAAAACCGGTATTCAAGAATTTATTAAAATTACACAAGCCAGAACTTAGCTCGTTACCCTGTGTGCGACGTATTGGTATCAACGAACGATGAACCTCTTGGCAGGCGGTGTACCAAGGTAATCAAACCTCTTTACACCTACGTCCTGAGCGATTCACGACCTAGCGTTTAAGTATTTGCAGTCACAGTTATCGTATGACTCCGCTCACTTTTCAAGTGAACCAAGTCGCACTTTCTGTGGTTCATCCTAGTCACGGAGGTTAAGAATCGCTTTGGGCCACCCTGAACGGTTTCCGGCGTCTTCCTCGTAGGCTCTCGACCCGAAGATGAGAAGATTGGAACTGTCCTGAAATAAAGAGTACCAATTAGTGGCCTGTTCATGGATAAACTGTTGAATGGCGGGAATGCTCAGATCTTCGTAGATTTGCAAATTTCGCATAAACCACGGAGCGTCTGTAGCCATCCGCAACTACTTGTTTTGAATTACTTCCAGCTTCCTCATGTTTGACCTAGCGGTATATCTCCAAATTTTTGCCGCGTAGACCGTTGTCGGACAGATGATCACCTTGTAAAGTCTAACCTTGTTTTCCAAGGAAAGCCTGCTTCAACGGTTCAACAGACCATATAATGCTACCACGCCGGCCTTTGGACGTAAAGTGCAATGGTCGGTGTGGTATCTCCATGTCTGCCGGGAGCCGAATACGACACCCAGTTATCGAACCTCGTCCTCCCAAGGAATCAGAATGTCAAACATTTCGATTTCTTCTTGTAGAGGGCGTGTACGGCTACGCGCAAAGAATTCTCCACATTCGAAACCAAGTTTCCAACCCAACAACCGCCGCTTATAGGTTGTGGAGGGCTAGGTTTGGATCTCGGGACCGGGATAAGACGGCGGTGTCGTCGGCGTAAAGCGCGAGCGTCGTGTTGGTCTATTTGGGCGGGTCACTGCAGAAAATCTTGTAAAGCAAAAGTGAGAGAAGAAAACCATGTGAAACCCCCGCCTCTACGTTCCTCGGTCGCGAACTACGGTCCTCCAGCTTGTTTTTAAACGACCCATCCTTAAAATAGGACGCAATCAGCTGAACGAGTTTCCGAGGAAAGTTTTCTTCCATCATTTTATACAACAATCCCTGGTGCCAAACCTTGTCGAACGCCTTGGTGACGTCCTGAAAAACTGTCGCAGTCACCTCTTTGAAGGCGAAACCTTCGGTGATTTCTTCAACCAGCCGGAGCACTTGATGACTTGTGCTGTAGCGCAACCGAATTGTTCGTCAGGTCAGTTGCATCTTTCAGGCAATTCAGAGTTATTCGCTCTGCCAGCTTTCCCAGACAAGAGAGAACGCCAATAGGACGGTAATTCTGCGGAAAGGTTCTGTCTTTTCCAGGTTTGGGAAAGACAATGATGTCAACGGATTTCCAGCATGAAGGAAATCGTCGAAATCTCAACATAGCGTTCACGATGTTTACAACTGCGGCAATTCCCTTGGGTGAGAGGACCCTGAGGGCGGAGTTTGGAATTTTATCGGATCCGGGCGCCTTTCGCGGCTTGCATAACTTTATGCAATCGCGTATCTCATCCGGGGAAGCGGGAAGGATGTAGGAAGGGTTTACGTCGTTCTCGTTGTCGTTTCCGGCGGCGATAGGGCGTCTAACTGACATTTCGATGCGCTCGTCGAATTCAAGATCGGCGTGAAGGAAGTTCAGAGAATATTGCAGCCCTAGGCTGTCTGCAAATGCTTTCGCCTTGTCCGCGGGATCTTAGACTAGACCGCGCCCGCCGTGAATCGATGGCACGAGCGTTCTACTCTTAGGACTTTGGCCATTCTCCATAAGGAATTGTCCTCCATTTCCAGCGGCTCGAGCTTCTCCCCCCAGGTACGGTTGTAGTGCTCCTTTAAACTCCACTTCACTTGTGCTGCAAGACGATTCTTGAACATTGGATTCGCAGGGTCAAAGTATCGCTGCCAACGGCGTCTGGTGCGATTCTTCTCTCTGATGAGTTCTTTCAGATACTCTGGGAGAACTCGCTCACTCGGCTTCCTTCCTCACGTTCGTCGCAAACAGAATAGAATCCTGGATACTAGAAGTGAGGTGGACGATCGATTCCTCCAACTCATTCTCGATATGTATCTGCTCGACATGACCGAGATTTTGCTGTAGGTGAGAGGAGTAGGCCGACCATGAGACGTGTCACACCATTTCAGGTGGATTTGCTTCTTCGCCTAGGAAAAGTAAGATTGGATTGTGATCGGAATCTAAGTCCTGGATTGTAGTAAGTTCGTGTTGGAAAGGGACATCTTTCAGAAGAACGATGTCCAAGACGTCTCTGGAACCTAGAATTGAGATGAAGGTAGGTTCGAGTGATTCGTTAACGATGAAACTTTGATTAGTTTCAGAAAAGTCATGGAGTATTCTTCCATTTGGGTTTGTTCGCCGACTGTTCCATGATGGATCCTTAGCGTTGAGATCTCCAGTTAGAATAGTCGGAAGCGGGCTGTCTAGTAGATTGTCCAGGTCCTGAGGGTCGATTTTTTCCCTTGGCGGATGATAAACAACCACCAAACGGATCCAACCGTTGCCTTCAATATTTATAGATACTGCAGTCGCCTCGATGGCGTGGAGTTGTGGGAGAGGTAAGACATGGTGGTCTATGCACGATTTAACAAAGATCGCCGTGCCACCCGTGCGTGCGTTGGGTCGGTCGTTCCTGTAGAAGGAATAGTTCCGAAGTCGATGTGTCTGCGGCACGTAGATGAGTCTCGCAGACCAGAATTACGTCGAAGCTGTACCTTTCGGCGAAGTCTCGCAGTTCATCCCACTGCCGTAGAAGTCCGTTGGCGTTCCAGTAGGCCGTCTGTAGGGAACAAGGTTTGAATGGTGCGTTATCCATTTACGGGCGGGAAGAAAACAAAGAAATGATGTCGGGAAGGACGCCAATAACGGCGACGATGACGCCGATGTCGCTATCAGCTTTACCGACCGCATCGGCGACCTGGGACAATTTGGAGACATCTAGGGAACCCGCCTCTTGCCGGCTAGAAGCCGGGCTGGGCGTTTCCACCAAGGGAGCGGGGCCTGTAAGAAATGCCGAACTAGTGGCAGTAGGGTTTCTAGCTGGTAGGCTAGGGAAGTCGGAGCTTCTGAAGGCGGGCTGGGCATAGGAGATGCCAGGGTAGACCGCTCGTGGTGGTTGCCGTTGCGCCAACTTTGGGAAGCATTCACAGCCGCGAAAGTTTGCAGTGTGACTCTTCCCATAATTCGCGCATGTTGCTGCAGTCTCCCTCGGTTTCACACAATCTCCAGAATGGTGATCATCCGCGCATTTCACACATCTTGGAGAAGCGTAGCACAGACTTTAAAAGTGTCCGTACTTTTGGCATCGGTGACATTGGCCAATAGTAGTTCGATGTCGCGGCGATTCGACTATGACAACAAGTCGCAGGACATCCTTGATGTCGAAGATCTTCTTCACCTTTGCGTTTTTGGACAATATTACCAATACCAAAGGTATGGGACGCCTGGTTGGTCCGCTTCGCATGCGGTGAACCGAAATCACTGGAAAACCACGGGAGCTCAAGTCTGAGCTGACATCCTACACTGTAACGGTCTCGTATCGTTATCAGGTTGATATCATTTCAATTATGATCGCCGAGCGTAGCGATGTTTTTACTGTGAATTAATTATTTACCTTACGCCTGAGTTATTGTGAAGGATTTTACTGCTAATCTCTTCAAGTGTCAAGTTCTTTGTTTAGGTTTTCGTTCGGTAGCAAATACATAAAACTTAATTTAAGAAAAAATCGTTTATTGCCAAATAAATATTTGAAAATAACAATTAGTAATAATTTAACCAAGATTTCTATTACTAATCTTTGAAATTATTTCATGTGATTAACCGCCTTGCAACCTTATGTAATGTACGAAATTACGCCAAGCTTGCAAACAGATTTTAATAATAGAAAAAATTATAAATAAAAATATTACAAATTGAACAATTAGGTAAACAATACTTGACCTTGACCTAACTGTTCATTTAAACAATAGGGTTTTACAATTTGAAATTTTATCCCTACAAAATACTGATGGCTCAGGAATTGAGTAAAGCAGATTATGCCAACCGTAGAAATATTTGCTCAGCAGCTGATTTCTTCTCTAGTGGCGAGGCACATTTTCATCTTACAGTGGAGGTGTTAACAAGCAAAATTTTCGCTACTGGACTGAAAATAACCCCCGACTGATTTATGAAAAACTGTATGGTGTGCTGTACCACACTTTTTTGATAATGAAGTTATGAGTGACTGTTATTTCTGAACGTTATGTGTCAATGTTGCACAATTTTCGCAGCACAAAATTCAAGTGATTGTTGAAGAGAGGGATTGGAAGAATCGTGGTTCTAACAAGATGGGGCTACATCTCATACAGTACGAAGTTCTCTCAAGGGGTATTGAGAGAAATATTCCCTGGAGATCTGGTTTCTTGTTTGAATGATGTGAGATGGCCTACGCGGTCACCAGATTTGAGCGTTTGTGATTTTTTCTTTGGGGCTATCTGAAGGAAGAAGTGTTCAAATATCGCCCTCGCACCCTACCAGAGCTAAGGGAGAGCATTATTGAAGAGATTAATGCTATACCCCACAATATGTGTTAACTAGCTGTCTAAAACTTCAGACGTCGCAAGCAATGTGTTCATGCCAACAGCCGCCATCTGAGTTACATCATTTTTAAAACTTAATGAAATAAAATGCTATGTACTGCTGAATTCAAAAATAAAAACCGTGTTTCTCTACAAGGGCGGTCTGATAAATGACCGGTTTGAACACGAGGACACAACTTTTTCTTCAAAATTTCATTTTATTTCTCGACGTGGTCTTCTTTTAGCTCGATACATTTAGTCCAACGTTTTTCCAATTTCATTAGGCCATCCTTATAGTACGATTTATCAAGTCCTCGAAAATGTACATCAGTTTCCCATTCAACCACTGCATTTGATTTGAATCTCCTTCCATCAAGCCACTTTTTCAGGTTTGGGAACAGGAAGAAGTCACAGGGAGCTCGATTAGGAGAATATGGTGAATGCGGAAGCAATTCGTAACGTAGTTCATCTAATTTCTGTTGAGTTTTCCATGATGTGTGAGCTGGTGCGTTGGCATGATGAAAAAGCACTTTATTTTTTGCCAAATGTGGTCATGTTTTCTTTATTTCAACGTGCAATCGGTCCAGTAATGCGACATAATAATCTCCTGTGATTGTTTTTTACGTTTTAAGATAATCGATGAGTATTACACCTTGTGCATCCCAAAAAACAGCCGCGAAAACCTTTCCAGCTGATGCAACCACTTTTGCTTTCTTCGATTAACTTGAACCAGCTTCAACCCATTGTTTTGATTGTTGTTTTATTTCAGGTGTGTAGTGGTGGATCCATGTTTCATCTACGGTTATGAATCTGCGTAAAAATCTATCTGCATTACATTGAAACATCGCCAAACATTGCTTTGAAATGATCACACGATTACGTTTTTGTTAGATTGTCAATAAACGCGGTACCTATCTTGCTGATAAGTTTTTCATGTATAAATGTTCATGAAAAATGTAACCCACACGTTTTTTTGAGATATTTATGATGTTAGCTATCTCCTGCACTTTCATTTGTAGATCTTCCAAAACGATATCATGGATTTTATCGATCATTACTTTGGTGGTCACTTCGATTGATCAATCTGAATGATGTTCATCAATTGTGCTTGTACGACCACGTTTAAATTCTGTAAACCAATAAATCACAGTTGAATTCTCTGGAGCAGATATGTCATAATATTATCAAGCTTTTCTTTTGCTTATTTCGCGATTTTTCTACGCAAAAAATAATGCTTAATCAATGCACGAAATTCGTTTTTATCCATTATTTTAACACAATCACAAGTTTATGACTGTCGAACAAACTAAACGACATATAGGGCTAAAAATGTATATGCAGTCTACTAACAGATTGTATTTGACAGAAATTGTACATCAGTGGCGCTATCTCTTGGAAACCGGCCAGTTATCAGACCGCTCTCGTATACGTCTGTTGATTTTTTTAGCTCTTCAAAACTGCTTAATTCGTTTTGCCGCACCCTGTATTTAGGCACCAAGCGCCTAGAGCTGTTTATAGAATTGTGCTTAATACCTGTTATATTTACTAATTTATTAAATCTATTTTAACGATTTATATAAAACGTTATCTTGTTTTTATTACTTATTAATTAGATTTTAATTAATGTGCATGAAACAGCCCTGTGTGCTGATTTTTAATTAAAATTTGTGCCTAATATTTGGGGTTTCTTAAATCAAACTGTTTTATAATTTTCTATGAATATAAAATTATTTTTGCTTAATTAAATATCTACTTCAATTTTATTTATGTTTTAAATTGTACAATTAACTCTTAAGGAGGTATATAGGCACTGCAAGAAAAAACTAGTCATCTGGTGCGCCATTTGTGCGTTTTTTGTATATTCCTATTTATTTGCTATCTACGTAAATAGTTTTATGTGTGTTTATTTTATTTTTTATGTAAGTAACAATAGCCCCATCTTAATACCATCCTAATTTTATGTAATAAAAGTTTTGTTCATTAAAAAAGTAATGGAACATGTTCTTCATTTGAGTTTATTAATGTACTTATATGTATCTACTACATAATGTAGTATATATATATATATATATATTCAGTCAAGCCATTTACAGGAAAGATATTAAAAAATTGTTCATGCGTTTCTAAAATATATTAATAAATTTGATATCTAAAAACTGTAATGGTGGTAACATATGAATATAGGTTCTGTTGCAAAGGGGTGGTACTTTAGGTAAGTGCACCCTCTAGTAATTCGAACATATAATTTAGTTTAAAGAGTGCTAAGTATACCTATACTGACTATGAAATATGGCAACCCTCATAATAATAGATTATTCCTCAACCAAATTAGTATTGTCGGTGTCAACTCGGTGTGAATGCATTTACTAATAAAGCAACACTAAAAGCATAGGGGTTCTTGTTACAATCGAAAATATGTCGAGTTGAAATTGAGATCCAACCGTAGTTTAGACTTGTGCTGCCATTTTAAAGTGCAATCCAAATTTATTGTTCTAAGCCCGTGACCCTAAAAAGTAAAAACTGCCATTGGTATCAGTTGACGGCCAATTCTTCGTGTTAAATTAAATGTATCAATTACCATTTAGGTTACTGGCTGCTGAATAATTTATATTGTTTGATTAAAAACACTTAAATACAATACGGTTGCGTTGAGACAGACCAACTCCCGAAGGGACTTTTAATTTTTATAAACGCCCTGTACAATTTAGATAATTACAAATTTTAACGACAAATACCTATGAACTACTTTTAGGTCTATTTCAAACTAAAACTTCAGTCTCATGAATTACCTGTATATCTAAATAAAAATATAACGACATATTTCAATGTAAATTCAGCTTGAGATATGTGCTTTCTCAGTATTTCTTAAATATGTATAAATTTTGTGTGCATAATGATACATTTGATGCCTTCATTATTATATTAATTTTAAAAATGCAGATAGGTGGATATAAAATTCTATCGTGGTGTGCAACAATTTTCCATTAAATTTAAAAGTTCTGTTGTGTTTTTGAGCAAGGCTATATTAATGTTTATTTTATTTTGAAAGAAGTATATATTGTTACAAATTTCTTTTTTTAACTTCTAACATAATGGGTACTAAATAAATATATCAAACTGTTTTATTCAATATCTTTTTATATATAGAAAATATTGTAAGATATTCTGCTAGTAGAAGAAACATTTTTGTCCGTTAGTTTTTGAAATTTTAATATTGTACAAAACAAACAAGTCGCTGGTAAAAGTTTAGAAAAAACGAAATAAATAAAACGAATTCTCAAGTTATAAAACAAACTGTTTTTACACGTTTTCGGGTCCCCTGAGTCCGAAAAACATGTTTTTAAAAATTGATCCATGTTTGTATACGTATGTGATCAATGTAGCTTGAAAACTAAGCATCGTAGAAAAGTGAAACTTTATATTTGAGTTTATCACCTTCCTGATACATCCTAGTAAGAGTTTCGTTAAAATCGAATGACCGGAAGTGCCACTTTATTCTTGCGATTTTTAGATTTTTTGCGATTTTTTCGAAAACGGCTCTAATGATTTTTTTTAAAACTTACTACGTTTCTTACACCTATAATGCGTTTATGCTTGAACTAATCGGTTTCTCTGACAAAATTCGTTGAAGGGAGTTATTAAGGAAAATTCACGGAGTTAAGAAGTGTTTTGCCTTGCAAGTTAATTGGATGGGTGACCGTTATAATTATCGTTCCCAAAATAAACATAAATAATAATTTAATCATTTGTAGACGCTGTTTGCATATCTGTATACGTAAGAGAAAGTCACACCAGATTTTTTTGATAAGTGTTAGTGTCCAAAATTCAAATAGTTATTGAATTTTATAAACAAATCTGATGTAATCATCCATATGATTTTACCTACACTTATAATACCATAAAAGTTTTATATTAATAATAAGACGACATGGATTACATTAAATAGAACAAGCTTTAGAAAAAGATTAATTGTTTAATTTCACAAAAGTTTAAAATAAACTTATTATTTTAAATTTATTTTGTTATTATTGTAACAAAAAATAGATGATGTAATCGGCAAATGACTCATTGCAGTAATTTATGTCTGTCAATAAAATTAGGTCAGCAATGAGTCATAGCATTACATCATTATTATAAGTAATATTCTGGAATATTCTGTTTCTAGAATTATCTTTCCTATATAAGCAGCATATTAAATTCTCCTAATTTAGTCGTTGTTAAAATCTTGTACTGTGCATTACTGATATAAATATAAGTATACATAAATAGAATTATAAATGTTTGCTGTTAGTGGTTTGTGAAATAAATGTTTAAAATAAATTACTATATATAGTTACTTGTAAATAATTATAATTTTAGTGAAATAAATAAACATTGTAAATCAATTAACTAGTTTCGTTACATTGGTGCCATTTGTGAAATTGGTTTTAAAAGTTGAACTCATAGACTATTATTAATTAAAAGCTAGTGTTAATTGTTTTATATGCCAGTGACAAGAAGCGCCGAAAAACAAAATATGGAAGCGTTGATGGAAATTTTGCAAAAGATGCAGGATAAAATGAATTCCAATCAATCTAAATTACAAGAAAAAAATAGATTCCAATCAGGAAGAAATGAAGTTCAATCAAACTATAATACAAAAAAGAATGGTATCTATAAATTTAAACCAAAATAAATTGCACGAATAAATTACAAATGAATTAAAGGAGGAAATGATATCGATTACTACAAATCAAAATAAACTACAGGATCAAATTGAATCAAGCCAAAATGCATTAAAACAGGAAATGGAATCCAATTAAAATAAATTACTGAATCAAATTAAATCAAGCCAAAATGCATTAAAAGAAGAAATTACCATCAAATTAACAGAAGAAATAGAAGATGTTACCAATGAGATGACAACAAAATATGAGAAAGTAACTAAGAAGTGTGCTACGGCCATTTTGAGACAAATAGACCGAAATACACGTTGTGCACGGCAGCTCAAAAATAGTTGCGGAGGTCGGGTCAGGGTGAGGTTAATTCTAACAATTAGCCAATGGCTAGAACGTAAAGTATTAAGCAAATTTA
>JAHWXV010327843.1:0-12454 GCA_024586415.1 Phrixothrix hirtus
ACATGTATTTCCAGCATGACGGAGCTCCACCCCATAAAGCAAGAATTGTCCAACAATATTTAAATGAAACTTATGGAGAAAATTGGATAGGTATAAATGGGTCGATACAGTGGGCGCCTAAATCACCGGACTTGGTTCCACTAGACTTCTTCTTGTGGGAAACTTTGAAAAATAAAGTTTACAAAACACCATCTGTTAGCTTGGAACATTTAAAAGAAAATATTAGAAACGCTTGCGACGAACTATCTGAAGAAATGTTACACAAGGCTTCAGTGAGAGAAGAAAAAACAGGATTGGATAAGTGTCAAAATTAGGAGGTGCTAATATTGGAAATTTGTTGTAGTGATTGCCTAAATACTTTGTTTCTTCTGTGTTTCTTAATGTTAAATTAATAATTAATACTAGAATAATAATAAATGATAATGTTTAATTATTGACAAATGCGACTTTGTTATTTTTTCCAAAGGCTACTTGTTTAAGTCGTGGCAATTGCGAATTTTAGATAATAATTTTTTTTTACAAATTTGCTTATAATTTTTTAACGGAAAAATTTTTGTATTTACAAAATGTGTGTAGAATATCAGCTCTTTTTAAGTATGCCAAAATATAGTTATGTTTCAGGGAAACAAATTTGATGACGTCATTTCCTCAGCTGAAAAACATGAAAAAATATGCAAATTTGGCTTAAAATGGACCTTACTCAATCCCATTTAAGAACCTCCTTTCAGATGTTTTCTATCGTTTTTCTTTTTCTTCTAGTAGAGCTGAGACATCTAGTTTCGCTCACCCTGTACATACGTGCATAACAATGAATTATGAAATAAATCCTTAACAAGAATGAAGATATACAAGAGTAGTGCAATAGGTCAGGTAAATATTAACTAGTAGTTGTTTTTAGGTATAAAAACATTTAGCCCCCTCCAATTCAATACACTTATTCCTACGATATTCAAGACGATCAGTGCCTTCAGTAAAAATAAGATTTATCAAAGTCTGCAAAATATGCATCTATTTCAGCAACCACTTTTTCAATTAATGAACAATTCTTACCAGCAAGCGAAGTTTTCATGTTCGGGGTTAAGAAACAATCGAGTGAATTTGGCGCATGTGGAAGCACTTCGAAATGCAATTCATGTATTGTTGCAGTTACAACAGCTAATGCATTATTGTGGCGAAACAAAATTTTTTTCTTTGCCAAATATGACTGATTTTCTTTAATTTTTTCATTCAGCTGGTCCGACAGCGATAAATAATGTTCTACTGTTGTTGTTCTTTTGAAGGTAGATAATGAAAGCTATTTCACAAAAATCCCAAGAAACAGCTTCCACGACACTTTCGACTTCTTAGGTGCACTTGAACCAGCTTCTGTACATAGTTTCAAATGATTTTTGGTTTCTTTAATATAGTGGTGGATCCAAGTCTCTGCAACAATAATAAATCGACGCCAAAATTCAGATGCACTACGTTTAAACAGTTTCAAACAATACTTCGAAGTTGTTGAACGATTACGTTTTTGGTCCAATGAAAACAAACCCAACTTGTAGGAAACTTTTTCATATCCAAATCAACATGTAGAATTGACAGGTTTATAGCCTCCACAATCTCATGTATTTTCACTCGACGATCTGCCAACAAAATATCATGCACTCTTGTTATTATTTCTGTTGTACGAGCACTTTTGGTCTACCAGATCGCTCAGCATCACGAACGCTTGTACGATCACAACGAAAATCACTTGTGAATCATTTGTGTTATTGTTTTTTCATACAGAAAATATGTTTTACAAGAACGCGAAAATCAATTTTTTCTATTCTAGGGAATCTAATACAAATTGTTTACTTTAAATGGCTGTCAAACACTAACCGGCATATGTTATAGAGAACTGTGTGACGCCATCTTGAGAAATTTATTTTAACAAAATAATATTGATTTTATTGTGGTTGCGCCATCTCTTGCATTTTTACCTGACTTATTGAACGAACCTTGTATGTATTAATAGCGCTAATATGAAAAATTTTACACCAATGGTGG
The DNA here is from genome assembly GCA_024586415.1 of Phrixothrix hirtus. NCBI lineage: Eukaryota > Metazoa > Arthropoda > Insecta > Coleoptera > Phengodidae > Phrixothrix > Phrixothrix hirtus. Next base: position 2,032 of record JAHWXV010327843.1, read on the forward strand.
TAATCAATTAGAATGAGCTCAAATAAACAAAGCGATGGAATTTGTTTTTCCATTCAACCCACTTCTAAAAATTTATTTCCTACTGTTCCTGGTAGGTAAATAAAAGTCTTGAATATTATATTAGTTACGCTAAATTACATTAGATAAATTTTACTGCACTAGTAAAAATGTTTGCTGTCTATCGAGTTAGATGAGGATGATATTGAGAAATGCATGAAAATCAACCCAAAAAATTTTGTTTCCTTTTTCGGGTCCACAAATTGTTACCCTACCCTCGTATATACATTTACAGTTCTTTACTGATTTAATGTGGCATGCATATGTCATACTTATTTCAGACAATAAGTATAACTCACCCTACATTCGTTTCCCTGCAAACCTATTATAATAAATAACTAAAATGTTATGGATTTTTGAAACTTAAATAATTACCTTAACAGTATTCGCAACCATTTAGAACAATTTTTTGTGATTGTATTATATGAAAGATGGATAAACAGTTAAATTGTAGCAATTTCGTTGCGGATCGTTAACACAAAAATTTACGATTTAAAATAATAAAAATTAATTTCAAAAAATGGAAATATGTACTTACCTATGATTACATTGTTGGCAAGCGAAACATTCCAAATGATAGACATTACTTCTAGCTCGCATAACCATTTCAAATGCAGGAATAACTTTACTACAAGCAGCGCAATATCCAGTATTACCAAACAACCTCAAATAATCTCTCTTGCATAAAATCAAGTTAGCTTTCGTATAAAGTGTAGAACCTACTTCTCCTAGTCTACAATCGCAGCATCCGCATTTTAGGCAGTCTTCGTGCCAGAATAGATCGAGTGCTTTCAGTAGATACCTTTCAGTTATTGTCTTACAGCAACCGGCACATTCTTGAGGGCCACCAGATGAAGCTGGCTTTGTTGACCCATCTTTTGATACGTCCATCGTCATCATCGGGCCGTTCGCCCTTCCTTTGATCTGTAACAAGTGAAACCGTAGTGTTTACTATTAATTAAATGATTGAGTTCTATTAAGTAAATTGAGTTGAAATTGTTCCCTTTTGGGGAAACCTAAACACTAAGGGTGTTTCTCATTAATTTAACTACTATAATTAAATACCAATATGATAAACCTTATTAATATAAATAGTAATAGCACTTAAAGTAAACTATTTTGCCCCTTTATACAAACTGTTAATTATGTTTATATTATTATTATTGATTATCGCACAATTAATAACGTTTTAAAGTAGTATATCATATTAAAAATGAAAATAAAATACAAAACAATTCTTGTTTGCGTTCTTTCAGAATTAAGCATTAATTTTAGCTATCTGGACAGGATATGAACTTCGTATCACTATATAAATTTTTCGCGCCCATTTTATTATTTTACACACGAGTTAGCACCAGATTTTCACTCAGTGTGACAGCGAAACTTTCATAACAGAGTCGCGTGTATATATATTGCCTGTTCCTTGATGTTGCAACATCCCTTAACGGTTGCTTTCTTTCTTTTATACAAACTCGCAAAATATCTCTGTAAATTGACGTAAAGTCGAAAGTATATGGAAAATATTGTATCAAACCAGGTCCAGCAACATGCGGATAAATAATGTAAGGCAATAATAAAATATGGCTGGTCCGGCGGTAACATACCTCGCTAGTTTAATAAAAACGTCACCAATCTCAAGTCCAAACTGAATAGGGATAGATTGTATCCCGAGTTAGATCCCTTTTACTCACCCACTTTTGTATTAATATTTTGGAGAAGTGTAGATAGCATCCTGTTATTATTTTTTCCTCACATGCAATGATAAAATACACAAATCATCGTTCTTAAATATTTGCGAAAATAAAAGTTCAGTTTACAAATTGTGGCATTCATTACATGAGATAAAATCAATATTTAAATATAACCTTTAAGTTAGTTACACCTATTACACTTTAACATTGTTATTTTTATTTAAGTCTAAATAAAATTTGTCTTTCATTAATAAAATCAAAACCTAACCGATTTTAATTAAAAGTTACAAACCATACTCATTCAATTAGTGACGCAGGTGTACGAAGTAGGCAACAAAAATTTATATATAATAGACTAACTCACATGCCTATTAAGTAATTGAGAGTACTTAAAATCAAACTCAAGGTAGGTTAAATTATACGTATTCTCCAGCAAGACAAGTTGAAGTAAAACAGTCTTTGGCTAGACCTATAGAATATGAGCCGACTAGCGGTCGTTGCTACTATCGTTATGGTCTTGGTCTGTCATGAAATAGTGAGTCAATTATATGTGCGTGGTTATTTAATTGGCTAGTTGAAAGTTAACTCATTACATAAACCAAGACCGAGCGATAGTAACAGAAACGGTTACCTTGGCTCACCTACAGTTAACCTAATTATTCCAAGTTTATGTCAATTAGACTAAACTAATTTTTTGACTTGTGAAATCTATGCAATTAAATTTGATATGCTAGGGTAGCGTTTCTTAATCATTTTGAAACGCGGAACCCCTCTTTAATGGCCACTTTTATCATGAAACCCCTGATTTGTTTCAACAATATGTTTTTAATACGAAACATGGAAGTTTCGCGAAACCCTGGGTGACCTCCATAGAACCTCAGGGTTCGCCGAAACACAGTGCTATAAGGTAATGTTATAATATAAAATTGGTAAAAATTACTATCAAATAGAAGTTTTCTAAATCAATAAAGCGGTAAACTGGAAAAAACGGTGTATACTTCTATATGCATGCAAAAATCAATTGTGCCCGGAGGAAAACCTTCTGTCAAAATATGTTAAGTAAGAGTTTAATAGTAGAATTAAGAGATTTCCAGAAAACAGAAAATGACAGTTAGATTTCTACCAGAAACCAAAACTCTATTTAAGAATTGAAATGATAAAGCCTACATTGAATGAGAAATGGTGTCTCAACGACATTTGATCAGATGCAGTAGAAGTAGTGTAAGCACTAAAATACGATACACATACATTGGACTCTTTCTAGGTTGCAGCGGTAAGTATCATATAATACATCTCACTATAATAGTCAGTAAAAACAGTGCATCGTGTTTGTATTTGAATGTGCTGACCTAATCTTACGAACAAACAGCGTTAATCGATGGATGTTAAGTAGTCAGTAATGTGTAACGTCAGGCTCAACATGATACAAATAAACTCTTAGACCCTATCATGGAGTTCTCCTCAGAAGAAGAGGAAGTAAGTGTAGTATGCGACATCGGTACAACAAGAAAAGAACACGATCTCGATGACTTCGTAGAAGGCAGAACAAAGAACTGAAAATAAAGTGGGAAGATTTCGATGTCAAACCGATTTGAAAATCCCGCACAGCAACACAAAATCGCGAACAAATTTAGGGCACTATCCAACTCGGAATTTATTACATAAGCTGAATCTGTAAGAACTAACGATGAAACACCTCTAATTGTTCTTAGACGCAAAAAACGATTAACTGAAATAATTGCAGATCTTGTTCAAAACAGCTCTACAAACCTCAAATGCAAAAATTTTGGCAATGGAGATAAAATTCCAGTCGGTCACAAAAGCCAGCCATGGTAGCACCACAAAATATCTCAAGTACAGGAATCTACCGTTTCACGTTTTAGTACCACTATAATACTAGGTTTTCCGAAAAGCATCGCTAACGAAGGCATTAATTAAGAACTGTTCATGTAAAAAGTTCCTGTACTATCCGTTCGGAGCATACGTAGGGTACCTAATAAAGTTACGATATACCGCTAAATTACATTGAGTTAGAGTGTGTAAGCAACAGGCAAAAGAAATTGTAGGATGACAATAGTATTACCATTCGAAATTAATGGCGAGTCACCACAACGGGGAAAATCCAAATACGGTGCTACCGGTGCTAGAAGTTCAAGTAGACGCAAAAGAAATTCCACGCAGAGCCCCTGTGCGTGAAGCACGAAAGTGGGCAACTCTCCGCTATATATGCAAATTATAAAAGGCGTACAAATTGCGGCACATTAAAAGTAAGCACCAAGATCAGATGCTGTCCAATATTCACTCTTAAAGTCGGGACATGCTCAAAAAATGAAAATAGTGAACTAAATGAGAGACAAATCGCCTCCATCAACATGGACTTTCCAAATCGACCGCATTATGGTATAAATAATAAGAGGTGCGGAAACCTTCATGGAAGATAGCGTGAAAATATTTAACTCTATCCCGAACATTCGAAACGTTTTCGAATACAAAATTCGTAGAACGAAGACAACCGCGAAATGCTTCTCTGGTATACAGTAAGAAAGACGGGGATGTGTAAAATATTTCGACGACACTTCAGCGTATATGGCAAAGATGGCTGTGTTAGTATAACAAAATATGTGATGTTAACGCTATCTAGTCGATTTACATAGTGAGTGTGTTGGGATAGAAATCGCTGTTACTATCGCTACATTTTTGATTAATATCACATGCTGATCTTTAAACAGTCAATCAAGCTATTAAGTTGGCTATTTGAAATTGAAAATTGAAATAGTAATAACTATGTTTAACTCTACTCAATAATCTTAAATCTGCCCTTAGTCATGTCCATTAAAGAACAGATTCCGTATTTTCTAATATCGCAATTGATTCTTCTCTATCAGTGCATGTAAACGGTGTCGCAGGACAGCCTTTTCTTAGCGCGATTGAATAGTCTTTTCTGCCCATTGCTGTCCATATCTTCTCGGCAAACCACGCACACCGACTTTTTGGGAAAGGAGCCTCCGACCGGTGGTTACCCGTCGTTCAAAATGATGCCGGTTTTACGATTAATCAAAGAAAGGAGATGAGATTACCCATGCCGGAAAGATCCCGTCACTTCCTCATGTATAGTGAAGAGGTCCTGTTATTTATTTCATCTTGGGAAAAGGATTTGCTGAAGTCGAGGTATTTCTTATAAAATCGTGTGGGTAGATTTTGGAATTGTAGTTTCGGATTTATTTTCTTCTAGTTTTCCTGACTTTGAGGAAGTAGTTCTAAATGGGTTATTTTTTTTTCTTCGAGGGTTTAATAATCTTTCGGATTTTTAAATGGGTAATAGTTGCAGGAAGCAATTTGTCTTCTATTTCTTCGAATTTTCTGACGGGACTTCGTCTCGTTCGTTGCCATTTCTAGGACACTTTTTGTTTCTTAAGATGTGATAATGATACTTCAAGTGTTAGTCAAATTTGTAACCTGGTTTCCAAAATGTTTTGTTTATTCATATTTGTCTTAATTTAATTTTCTCCATAATAAATGCTATTTCGTGTTATAACTTACTTTCAATTTCAGGATTTAAATCATTTTATCATACATACAACTATCTAATATACTAAATCTAATTATCAAAGGATCTTAGGCAACTTCTAGCCTGCTGCAGAAATTTGAAATCAATTGTGCGAATCTTGATGCTTTAATCAACACCTACTAATACTAGCGCCGTTGGTACTTACCATCAGGAGTATGTTATAACAAAAGTAGCTCTGGGTATTGTTGCTATTGAAATATTCATTGTAAAATCAACTCCCTCCTCAAATTCCATTGAGAAAATAAAAATTAATCCCCTTCAATGTCTGCCGAAGACGGAAAGTTGTGAATTATATATTTTCTGGACTTGGTGTAAAATCCCTCCGATAGTAACATCAGCTTTATATTCCGTCAAAAACGACGACTCCGTATATTTTTTCTGAAGCTTAAAAGTAGTCAAAGGTATCTGACATTATTTACGGTTCTATATGCTAAACCTGATGACTTTAACCATGACTTGCTTCGATGACAGACATTTTTTTACATCAGTTGCTGCAGAATTTTCCTCAAACATTCTACACTATTTTTGAGTGAAATAAAAAAGGTATTACATTCTACGACGTTAATAATGGTCCCCGAATTTATGGCGACAACTCTTTTCATACAAAACTCTTCATGAAACATCTTGTGAAATATTCACCGGTTTCACAGGTTTTCTGAGACTATTGTTGACCAAATCCTACCCGAGTGCTTTACATGTAAATAATTGCAAGCCTTGACCTGCGAAATTTTGTATCTCGCTTAAATACACCAATATTTCACTTAATTACTTTTCTTCTCATTAGTTCTTGAAAACGAACATAAAGGTCTTCGGTTACTTCTGCAGTCAGTGAATAACCCGATTATAACATCTTCATTATCGTATAAACGGCATGATTCTAAATAATTCTTCCGCGGCCTAAAAGGACGAAAATCAGCGGAAGCCAAGTTAAGGTTATAAGGTGAATGTTCTAAGTGTTCCTAGGCTGCAGTTTTCAACAATTTCCATGTTGGTCTGACTGTATAAGGTCTGTACTCGGGCGATCAGAGCGTTTTCAAAGAATACACTCTCGTAATTTCTACACGATAGCATTGAATGGGGTAGAATTTCCAGTTAAGACTAAAGCTGAAATTTGGCCAGTACAACATCCTATATGCTTATGGGCTTCTGAAACAACTAACTATTTCTTCCGAGCTCCTCTTAAACACGATATCGTATAAAATACAGTTTCCTTTTGTGTGGAGACTTTTACTACCCCCTTCCCACCTAGAAGTAGTGGCTGGACTGCCATTGTAGTGTAGTTTAGCGACTCGTTTATGATGTTGTAGACAATTCCATAAGAGCAGTCGAGCTACATCGTCTATCGTCATATATCAGTCAGTACGGATCTTCCCCTCCACACGCTAAATTGTAGCGTCGATTACAGCATGTGACAACTTTGATACTTCTGGTCTGTGATGCTTATTTCCAAATATTTCTTTATTCACTTCTATGAGCACACAGAAAATATACAACTATGTGTTGCTTTTCTCGCATACCTTTTATTATGAGTGGCAAGCTGATAAATCGAGATGCTGCTGATTTCTCGAACTCAAATTGAAGTGGTATTCAGTTTACAGTGTTGCGGTTTACATTATTGGCTTACCCTCGTATTTATACAAGATGGTATTTCTTTGCCAAGGACTACTGCAGCATCGTGCTTGGGTTATTCTTACTTTAACTAGAAAACCATTACTGGGTTAATATTCATAACGTAAGCTATAAATGAAATGAAGTTTTAACATCAAATTTATTAAATATTAATGTTTAAAAAGTATGGATATAACACAAATTGTAAAAATACAACTTCCTAAACAAAACATGGTTCAACGATGTAACTTTTCAAAATCCCCTTTGACTTATTATTACATAATAGGTAGATTTATTTAATCTAAACTAGAAATTTTATTATTGAGGTCTTGTAAATGTAAATTAAATTTCTCTAAATCAATACCTCTGCTCAGAAGGCAACCATATATCTTCAAGTAGGTAAAGCGTAATTTGCTGAATGTTCAAATTTATTTCTTTGTTCTTTTAGCTAATAAATAATTTATAACAAGCCAATTTGATTAAATCTACACTTTAAACATCAAACGTACCTTTAAATTCTGTTAGAGTCGTATTATTAAAATTACACTGACGTTTCTCGCTTAAAACCCTTTCGTTATCAAAAATTATAATAAAGAAGTTGAATGATGTTATAATTACATAAATATAAAATTTCTGAATGAAAAATTGAAGTTAAACAACGAAATAAAATTTGACGTTTTAAACATGCTACGTTATAGTTTATAAACATTTCTCTATTAAATTATTTCAAAAAAACAAGTTAATCCGATAAAAACTTTATAACTTTTTAGCTAACAATAGTTTCGCATTAAACTAAAAATGAATCAGTGAATCCATCATCAGGATAACAAAATAAATAAATTATTTCTTGTTGTTCACATTGTAAAATGAATTGTGTACTCAGTTTTTACGGCAAATTTGAGAACTTGGTACATGCCTGATATGTATTTTAGAAATACATGTTATAAAAAGGTTTTCAGAATTAGACGTTGCTAATAAAGGGTGCCCCAATAAGAACACCGGATTTAATAAGGAAAATAAATATTGTATTTCCATTAAATGTCATATATTTTTATATTACTACAAACGGGTATATGTTCCCGTTTAACTATCAAAAATAATATCTGGCAAATGCCCTCCATGACTTGTTCTACATGTAGTTACTCTATCAATGAAATTCGTGATGACATTTAACCAGACTTGCTCCTCCACTTGGCCGATGACACGCCGTATTTCATTCTGTAGTTCTGGTATGGTTCGGGGATTGTTTTCATAAAGTTGCGATTTCAGAAACCCCCACAGAAAGAAGTCGCATGGAATTAGATCGCATAACCGCGCAGGCTAGTTCTGGTCCACGTTTCTCGAGAAAACTCGAACTGAAAATGTCTCGTGTAGCAAGGCAATCGTCTGATGGGGGGTGTGGCAGGTAGGAATACCATTCAAATAAGGGCACAAAAAGTTCTCGATCATAGTGCGACAACGTTATCCATTAACTGTTACGTAATTTCCATCGTCATCTTGAAAAAAGTACGGCCCGATTACTCCACCTGCCCAAAATCCACACCACAAAGTAACTCGTTCAGAATGCATTCCTCTTTCACGGATTTCTCGAGAGTTTTCTGCCGCCCAAATGCGACAGTTTTGTTTGTTTACAAATCTGTCTAAGTGAAAATACGCCTCGTTACTAAAGATGATTTTCTTTGGAAAGTGCGCTCAGATGGTTTGATGTTTGTTCATGTATAACAATTATGTTCTACACTCAATATTCTGATAACTATCCATAATTAGTGCAAAAAATTAGGCATTGCCGCCAATTTTAAAGGCACAGTAAAAATTAATGAATATAGTTCAAAATTCGATGTTTATTGCAAAAAGCAAATTGACAAGCATGGTCTGCCCATAGTTCATGGATGAAATTTGGCAGTAAGCAAATAATTCTGCAGCCTGCTCAATTGCAGGTCTAGAGTGGTTTCTTGAATTTCCAGCTACCTTCTCTAGGGAAAATGCCAGAGAAGTAATTCCGGTCATCCCTTCAAAGCTCTTAACCTATTTTTACTAACCATTTTTGAATAAGGACTAGTCTCAATTGCCCATATACTAATTGATTCCTAGGGGAATTGAAATAACATGGATGTTCCTTCTTTAGCATGGAGTTAATTTGAAAGTTAAAAATCAACTACACTTATAGCCAATTTCTATTAAAGTATTAACTCTGCTGCAGAAAAGCACTTTATAATATCTAATAAAATAACTTAAGTAGGCAAGATCCTTTTTTAAAATTCAAATTAGAACGACAATGTTAGTTTCAAAAACAAATAGGCGAGGACTGGTAAAACGATTGGGAATATAATAATTTGAACAGAATATGTAATACAATAGTATTAAAAGAAAGCAACCATTTAGTTGATGAAATATTTAATACTGCTTCTACCCAATTTGATGTGAGAAATTATTTTGACATGACAATCAATCTTTTAGACTTAATTTTAACCTGTTCACCTCATTGCATATTTTCAAAGAGACGGAAGCTCATGCGGCATATTTTTTATAAAATTATAGTGAAAGCGCAATTTTCACTTAGAAGTTGCGAAGTTCAATACACGAAATATATACGGAAACAATTTTGTATAAAGCTTAAACTGCCTACAGAAACTAATACAAACGTGATAACTGGTGGACCAATTATATTCAGAATAGTAGCAATTTTTCAAAATTTTGCTTTGGGCGAAGATTCTTCTGGTTAAATCCCAGACACTTCTACCAACTAAGCTATCGAAGGTCCTGTCCCCTGCTCTGTTGTCTTTTACAATATTGATCAGTCTCGTCTTAATTATATATAATACAAATTATGAATTATTATAAAGTGTAACAATCTAGAAAACTTTTCGCTCACGGAGACAGAACCTTCGGTGGCTTGCTTGGTAGAAGCATCTGGGATTTAAACCAGAAGGTTGCGAGTTCGATCCTCACCCGAAGGAAAATGTTTAGAAAATTATTACTATTCCGAATGTAATTAATTCATCCAATTCCGTTTGGAAGACTTATTCTACAGAGTTACTATGTCCGTGGTTCTTTCTTGAGTGTTAAGATACCGTAACTACATATTATAGACTGAAAATTAAATATTCCTTGAAAGACGCCTAAAACATTTTAATTTTCTGTAAATAAATGAACGATTGAAGCTTTTCTCCTGAGAATGGCGCAAAAGTTTGAAAATTTCGCACAGGTAAGAACCCCGTGATATGTCATAAAAGTATAAATAAATGAACAGTTATAGGCTCCCCACCAAAATTAAATATAACCTAACCAAATAGGTAAAAATTATGAATGTTTGTATTTTCAATCAGCGTGCAGCAGCACCCGCAGATCGGTTTCGCCATAGGGGGCTTATAAATGCGGGGCCCCTGTACATGGCGAATGAAAATACAAAAGCTCAATTTAAATACCTAACAAGTGTAAACATATATGTATATATATATATATATATATATATATATATATATATATATAAATTTTTTTG
>JAHWXV010327853.1:0-11765 GCA_024586415.1 Phrixothrix hirtus
TAACCCGACTCTGCCTAGAAATCAAGCGACGTCAGTTGGCCTGAACAGCGTCCGTTGCGGGAGGATCGACCTCGTACCATCCTGGGGACTAGAATCAAAACGGCCAAACGATCTGCAACCCTACGAACCACCCCTCACGACTCAGAGTTACCGCTGGGAAGAACGCAAGTTCTTAAAGTGGTACTGTGCCGTTCCACAAGAGTCGAAACGTCACATGTTAAAATGCATATAAGCTTATTTAATTCTCATTTAAATTTGTTTATTTTTTAAAATAACAAAGTTGATTTTGCTCAAGTGCAAACAGAAGGTACCGGTAAGTGAAAATAATGTTTGGTATACGCCTAACAAGACAGGTGTGGCCCACCCATTTTGATGAAAATTCATGTAACGGTTATTTAGCCGTACTTAAGCCCACGAAAAAAGGATGTAGGAGCTGAAAGCTAATGGGTAATTGAAATTTCATGTAATAATTCGTAAACCACTAGACATAGAAAGAATGTGCTACAAGGGTCATTCGGAAAGTAAAGAACGTTTTTTTCTACAGAAATTATTATTATTGGATATAATGAAACAAACCTTTATTTTACATACAATTTGATACCTAAGCTACTTTTCTACATAGTCACCCTTAAAATTTAAGCACTTTGCGTACCATTTCACTAGCTTTTCTATGCCGTCTGCATACTCAATTGCTGCCAAGTTGCTGAACCATTGATTAACGGCTTCTTTAAGTTCATCACCACTTGCGTAATGGTTTCCACCCAAGAAGTTTTTCAATTTGGGGAATAAGTGATAATTACTTGGAGCTATGTCCGGGCTGTATGGCGGATGTTCAAAGATTTCCAGTTCAAACCACTGAAGCAAGTCCTGTGCCAATGCAGTTGTTTGCGGACGTGCATGATCGTGAAGGAGAATGACTCCCCTGGTTAGCATTCCGCGCCGTTTGTTTTAAATGGCGCGGCGGAGTCGGTGAAGCGTCTGAGAGTAGGCCGCTGCATTTATGGGCTCACCTCTAGGCATATAGTCGATGAGGAGAGCGCCCCTACGATCTCAAAGCACAGTATCCATAATCTTTCTGGTGCTCAAAATTTGTTTTGCTTTTTTTGATTTCGTTGGTGATCGCTAATGATGCCACTCCTTTGACTGGCGCTTTGTTTCTGGAATGAAATGATATATCCAAGTCTCATCACCAGTAACAATGTAATTCAAAAATTCATCATTTGGTTCTGTGGTCGCCTGACAAACTTCGAGGAACCTACCTGGCACACACTTTGTTATTGCCAGATCTTCCCTAACAATTTCGTACAACACAGTTCTTGAAAATTAGGGGAGAATGAGTACAGTCCACTAATTGTAAAACGCCGATCTTCTTGAATTTTTGTTTTAATCCTTGCTTTGAGTCCGTCAGTCACAACTGAAGGCCGGACCAAAAGTTCTCCATCGTGAACATTCGTCCGTCCCCCATGAAATATGATGCACCATTTTCGAAGTGACGCTTCGTTCATCACATTACCCTAAACCTCAGTTATCTGTCTATAAATTTCGATGGATCGGACTTTTTGCGCGTTTAAAAAGTGAATAACACTGCGAACCTCACACTTGGTGCGATCGTTAATTTTGTCACACATTTTAACGTCACACAGCTACGTAGTAATCAACCGTAGCAGATCGTAGATGTCGCCAGACTGAAGCGAAAGAGTGCCACAGTCAGTCACCGGTCGGCGGTGACAGCGGGGGGGACGCGGTCATTTGTCAAAAAATAACGTTCTTTACTTTCTGAATGACCTTGGTAATTATTGAATTTAGACCAATGGTGGCAATAAAAATCCGCGAAGAGGAGGTATGAATTGGAGAGAGTGGTTTTCTACAAGCCACAGTATTTAAGGGATTTTTATGAAGAATAGTTATTATAAATAATTTAGAATATTAAATATAAACTCTAAATATGGAATCAAATGCTGCTAAAATAAAAATAATAATAATTAATCGAGAACAGGTATTTGTAGCAAACCAATAAATTAACTCAATAACCGAACAAGAAATGCCTCAATTAATAAACTCTAACAAACGAAAGGTTTCCAAGAAAATATTTAGCTTCGTTATCAAATTGACTTAACCTTTTTTTGTGCTTGATAACAAAGTTAGATATTTTCTTCGAAATGTTGTGTTTATTTGTTTAGATATTTTTTGTTCAGTTATTGACTTAATTTAAAGCCTTTGATAGCGTTTTAGTTTTGTTAGTTTTTGCAAAGCCTTGTTCTCAACCAATTAGTAATTATTTTCATTTTAGCAGCGTTTGATTACATATTTAGAGTTTTGTATCTATTTAGAGCTGCAAAAAAACGGACTACAAAAGATATTTTTATATTTATTCTATGTAATTTGTCGAAAGGGTGGTGAAAACATTCGTTTCTAATAGTCACCTGAAGCATAGAAAATATTAAAAATCCATGAAAACAGCTTAGAACGCAAGTACTAATACGTTTTGCTATTCAAAGATAAATATGCTATCGTTTATACACATATAATTTATATTTTAGCATATAAATATAGTAAATACATATATCGACGTTTTACATAAATAATAATGCGCAAAATGTGTATAAACATCTATCGGTAAATTGTATACAAGTTTTATCCACCAATCTGCGTTCAGGCTATAAAGACATTTTTTTAACTACAACTACATCTTGGTATGCAAGACATAAAACGTTTATAAATCATGTGAATAAATTAGATGGTTACCTAAATATTTGCAATTAAAGTTTTCAGTCTGTTCCTGTTTGTGGCACTTGGTCTACTGTATTGGACGAGAAAATGACTGACTGACTGTACATATAATATATATTTGTTACAGGATTCACCGCTACGAATAGTGCAAGATCTCTGATTTAATGCTTGCAGGTAGGTCAAGAAGTCTGTTCTTCAAAATGTACGAAGAATAGAATATGATGTATTATACAAAATACGTTAATAGGTATGATTTTAATGTCTAGAGAAACAGATGCGATATTGCGTTTAAATCTATGGCGATGAACGCGTATATTCGTGCAAACAGAGGACATTTAAAACACTTTCTTTAAAGAAACGTCTTCATTCACAGGTAAGCTAGTATATAATTATTTTAAAAGCACTGGCAAAAGTAATTTCTTTCTACCGACATTCGTACATTTCAGTTTCATGTAGGTATTTGTAGTTTATTTCATTCTATGATAATTTATTATTTTCGTAGCTACAATATTAACTAAAATTTACTCAATGTAAAATTTCACTACAAATTCTATAATTTATTATTCAATATAAATTTGTAGGTTAATAAACAAGTTAAAATATATAATTTTAAAAATAATATCCTCAAATTATTACTATAATAATATTTTCCTACACAACTGTCTTCATTCATTAATAGTAAAACCAATTCATTAGAGTAGAGTAATATGATATCAAATAAATAAAACAAAGTTTTCTGTGTTGTAAATATAACACATAATTGAATGTAAGTCATTAAATGTCCAGATTTGTAATCAATTTTCACGTGAAATGTTCTAAAATATGTTTTGAATTAGATCAAGTTTTTTACAGATGTGATTATTACTAAGGGCCCATGTACACGTGTGTTAAATAATGCGCCTTATATCCTGGACACCCCAATATAATAGTGAAGTATGTATAATACAACACTTCTGTTACCTCATATCTCTAGTTAACTTTGGTTCAGCTGTAAAAACATTAACGTTCCTTAATACGTATTTATTAGTTATGACATAATGTTAATGTCCAATTTTAATGGAATAATTTCGTTATCAATTTGGCATATATTATTAACATTTCAGAATATCCTTATTTCGCCGTTGTTTAATATTGAGAATAACAGTAGATTTCGTTATTTTGTGCCTGTGAATTGAGTGCAATTACAAAAGTTTATATGTTATGGGCGTGGACTTATAAATGTCTCTTTGTACTTTACTATACTGCACCTAAAATAACAAGAGAATAAGTGTTTCCACAACTTTATTTAAAGTTTTTGTCGTTACCATTTAGTAAATAGTACATCACGGACTTCGTTATCAAAACTACCACTTTTCATCCTATATAAATAGTGATTACCTGAAAGCACAACGCATCCTAAATTCTTTAATTCAATAAGACTTTTATATCTGCAATGTAATAAAGACTTACGAAATATAGCAGTAAATTACATTCAAAAGAGAAATAAAATATGAATTAAACCGGTAATCATAATCCAAATTGAATTTCGAATAACGCATTCAAGTTGTAAATTATTTAATTTCGTATTTTAATAGTAACAACAACATGCTCCAGTCTTTCCTATTAAACGTCCTTAAAACCTGAATGTGTAGTGATACAAATTCTAGCACCACATTGTTCAATAAGACTATAGAATTCACCTTTAAAACCCATACTGTAACGAACCCACGATATAAATGCCTGGAAAGAGCCTCTAGGACCTGAATGGAAGACCTTACCAGAAGGTCTCCCATTCATATTTAAGTTAAACACCTTTCAACTACCACTTATCTCCTTTTATGTCCGAACTCTTGCTTAGTTGGAAAACTACTAATACAATTAATCCTAAATTGTATAACCTCAAAAGAAAAACATTTTCTCTAATTACGCAGATTCAACGTTAAATCAAACACAATTTTGACCATCAACGATTTATACTGAAACCAGGAATTGAAAATAAAAACGATGGACTGACTTTCTTAAGCGGCTCTAGCCGCTCGGAGCCAATCGCCTGTGTTGGCATCTAAATATTTTCATCACACACTAATTTGCATCTTTTTAATAAAATGTATCTCTGGTATAAGAAATGATGCCTTCAGTATTCGAGATTTTGATAAATCTTTTGGTCTAACAAAACCCAATTTAATCAAAATCTCGAAAATATATTTCATTTTATGTAAATAATGTACAAACAACAAATAGTCCTTATTGTATATATGGTACCTACTTCTTTATCTAG
This sequence comes from Phrixothrix hirtus, assembly GCA_024586415.1. Classification (NCBI taxonomy): domain Eukaryota; kingdom Metazoa; phylum Arthropoda; class Insecta; order Coleoptera; family Phengodidae; genus Phrixothrix; species Phrixothrix hirtus. Next base: position 4,988 of record JAHWXV010327853.1, read on the forward strand.
ATCCGTTAAATAATTAGTTGCAAAATTCGGATTATTTAATTCCAATTTCCTTCTTCACAACGGGACGTTTAACTTATACAGAGTGTGCTGTCAGTGCCAAACCAACAAGCCTTGTTCAATGATAAAACAAGAATAACTTGTAAAAGTGTTTATTAGACTACAAGAAGGATACGGTACTTAAAATACTAACGTAATTGCTGAAAATAACCGCTATCTTCGCTAATATACGCTTTCGCCCTTTTCACCGTATTTCTTGCTACTCCTTTCAATGTTTGTGGCTGAATAATTAATAAAGTTTCTTCAATATTGACCTTTAGTTGCACAAGTGTTTGTAAATTGTGATAAACTGCTTTTGAAGTAGCCCCATAAGAAGAAGTTTAACGAATCACCATGGCGTAGGATAACGTTGCTTCGTCATAGTGTAACTAACATTTGTGTTTTTCTTCTTCTAATAGTACAATAAACTGTATTAAAGTATTCTGATGTCGCTTTGTATTGTTGGTGTACTCAAAGAAAAAAGAACAAACATTTTTTCCACGACAGCGCAAATCAACACCAACCTTTGCCGGTGCAACAGCTTTCTATAATACGCATGAGAAACCGTACTACATAAATTTCTACTACTTTGGTTATTTACACAGCCGCCCAAAGTAAACCACACCTCGTCAGAGGAAAATAGCAAGTCCATCACACGAACGGCCTCATCGTCAAACTACGAAACTAGTGATGATATTCTAGTCATTTTCCTTTATCGGACACAAAAAGTTGTAATTCGATACAGTCGAAAATTAAAATTTTTGTATCCCGGTGAATAGTAGATTTTGGCAAAGTAATTTCAACTAATAGGCATCTTAATGACTTTCTTATGAGCCATTGAATCGCTTCCTGATTTTGTTTAGTGTTTCTACATTCAAAACTCTCTTTCATCTATTGTCGACCTTGTTGACATAATCTGTCTCGCTAAATTTAATCACTAACCTCAACACTGACACCTTATTAGGTATTGCTCTCTGGGTACTTATGGCAGAAATATTTTTGCACTAAAATACGACCAATCGCAAATTCTTACCTCCTGGAAATAATCCATCTTCTCACTGCCAATTCACTGAGCGTACTGGGCACGTTACTATGGTTACTTGTAATGGTCAGATGTTGAACGAGTTCATTCCAGTAAATAATAAGGGAGTTGAAAAGACAAGTCGTATTTTCTGGGAGTCTGATTAATGGGTTACGTTTTATATAGGGCACGTTGTATAACGAAATAAAATAATTAATTCTCACTTCTGTAACCGGTCGCATATAATAGTATGTGTTAGAAAAACCTAATAACATACGGAAACGAAGCAAAAGCACAATTTGGAAGCCAAAATTAAAACCTTTAGATTTCCTCAATAAAAGCATTGACTTTAAAGGAGTACTTTTGTTTGATTTAAATGGCGTATATTTTTTATGCTTACAGTTTCTTAAGACAAGTTCTTATACAAGGTGACTACGGGAAATAGGGTGTTCTTGGTTGGGACTGTACGCGATAGTGGAATTGGGAGGGAGAAACGCAGTTTCAGTCACAATGGACCAGTGGACTTACAACACCGTGTATTTGCGTACGATAGTTTTATGAAAACCGGTAAGTCAGTGACGGCAACCCAACGTCTTTTCCGGCGTCATTCCAATATTGAGCGACACGGTGTGGCCCTCAACCAAAAAACGATTTTGAGATAGGTCCACAACTTAAGAAGAATAGGATCGCCAAAAAATGTAGAAAGGGTAAGAGCAGCGCTGTTACAGCGTTCACGTCGATCTACTCGTTGGCGCTCGTTTACTTTACGCGTTGGGACATAAATCGACCAGGAAAATTTTGAAAACTTAGTTACACTTTCACATGGTCATGCAGCAATTGAATAAAACGAACTATGAAATGCGTGAAGAGTTTGCTATACAGACGCTGCAACTGTTGAAGGAAGCAACGATGTCGTAATTTTCATGTTAGATGAGGCTCACTTTCATTTGAGCGGGGAAGTTAACAAACAGAACTGTCGGTACTGGGCAGATACAAATCACAGACAGTTCCACTAACGCCTTGTGTACTCACCATGAGTCACAGTATGATGTGCGATATCGCGCCGCTGTGTCATCGATTTCTATTTTTTCGAGGATGGTGGGCGTACAGTGACAGTAAATTCTGAACGGTACACTGAAATGATCAGAAACTTTTTCCTAAGAGAGTTGCATAAGGGGAGGAGACTAAACACAAATGAAATTTGATTCCAACAAGATGGTGCAACAGCCCATACTGCAACAATATTTATGGATTTGCTTCGGCGTACCTTCCCGATGCCTAGCCATCATCCAACTGATTGATCAGCAAACATTGGAAAGTGGGAGGGATAACTTCAAAGGCAGAGTGTGAAAGTGCATCGTTGAACAGGCTAAACATCTCTCAGACATTATTTTCCAAACATAAATTTAGCGGCATACATTTTACTACATTATGTCAATAAATAATTTTTAACTTCAACATTAACCGATTATTATTTTTTTTAAAAACGCCCTATTCCTCTTGGTCACCTTGTAGAAGCACAAAAGTAAAAGCTTTGGTAATAAAGGCCTTAAATTTGGCGAAATAGTTCCTTCAAAGATGACCCTTTAAAATTAAAAGCTCTGTTGACTTATTTGTGGGCGTAATTAGTATATTTGATTTTTCCTTAGCACTGAAAATACGAGAGCTATTTTTAACTCCAGGTATTGCCCCCAGTAACAAGCTCTGCAGTGAGAGGAAAGCTTGGCAATAACGCGATCTAAATACCTCACACCGCTATCCCCTCTACTATCGCCGGCGATTCGGCCAGTTGGGACCTAGTTGCCAACGTGAAAATAATTCGACCACAATCAATTCTTACACCAAGTGAGAGTTGCCAGGTATCATTAGTTTTTTACGGCCGGTGAAGACTATGAGTAATTATGTAGCGCGTGTATTGTGCAGGAAATTTTGAGAAAGATGACAAACGTTCATGATACAAGTATGGTCAAGGAAGGACATCTATGGTCGAAGAAGATTTAGTGCAGTGCATTGACGCATCGGTTCATAAAAAGCGTAGGTTCATAATAACTGAACGGTCTGTGGAGTTTTCTGAAATCTTAAGATCAACGCCATAAAAGCGTGACGGAGAACCTTGGGTACCAAAAATGTTAATGTAAATGAAAGAGTGCGTCAAATGAGTACAGGCTTAACATTTTTAAACTGATGCGAGGAAAGTGATGAGAACTGTTTGAAAATAATTGTGACAGGAGATGAGGTTTGAGTTAAACTTGAAAACCCTGAGTCTTAACAATGGATGCATACTTACTCTCCAAACGAACCAAGAAAGTTCAAGCAAACCTTTACCAACAAAAATGTTACCAATATACCATTTTGGGACCAAGGAGATGTTTCGCTAGTCGATTTCTTAGTGTAGGAAACAACAATAAATGCGACACATACTGCCAGTCATTGTGAAATTTACTAAGGGTAATCCAAAATAAACGGAGGGGCAATCGTTCTTCAGACATTGTCATGCTTCATGAAAATGTTTTACATGTTGCTGCATCAATGCTACAACTTCTTGAAAATTTCAAATGTATTTAATCACCCAGTGACTTGGTTTCCAGTGACTTTCATCTCTTCTCTGAGGTGAAGAAATGGCTGAGAAAGCACAGCTTTCGAATAAATAAGGACCTACAAGATATAGCTCAAACATGGCTCTCCGCACAAATGACAACTTTCTTTGAATGTTTAGGCAAAATTGGTGCACTGGTACGAAAAATGCCCCAGCCGCCAAGGCGACAACGTCGAAGAATTGTTTATTTGTGTATCTAACACTTATAAAATCTATTCAACCTTCGCCCGTATTTTGATTTCTCAGCCTACCGGAGGTTGAAAAACACATAGCCTCCATACTTATTAATTCTTGTTCATCCTTTATTTTAACTATTAATACCCAGCAATAGTTTAGATGCTTCATTTTCTTCTACTATATTCCTTTTGTCTGGTGTATTTTCGCTCCATCATTTAATAGTGCATTAGAAGCTCCAAATGCTAACCATGTCAGTGATGTAACAGAAACATTCCTGCTCAGCGCAACTTGATTTTCTAAAAACCAAAACGTGTGATGCCCAACTCAATATAATCTAATGCAGTTTTATGGATCCATTAAAAGGAATTAATTTATGCGGAAAGAATTAACCCTCATGCACTTCATATTCTGATATAATTTTAAGTATTACAATTTTGATATGTTAATTTATAATTTGAACAAAATAATTCAGATATTTTTCTTTACCATGAGATACCACTTAGTTCGTGATGCTTTTTAACAAACCTCCAACTCCATCTGGTGCACCTTTACCGTTGCCTGATAAGTCAGTAAGTATCAATGAAATGTGCTTATAACGTAAAGAATATTTTTATTTCTATATTGACTGCTAGGTAAGTTACATAAAATGTAAATTAATGCACTTTGAATAAATTTCAAGTAGTCCAATATTAATACTATATGAGTCCACACCTACAGTCACTTACGGTACAAAATGATTAGCTTTTTTGGCCTCCATTATTATTAATGTAAAAAGGGGAATTACTTATTTTCTGCTACCTCTGCAAATTTGTTTTTCTGCACTGCATATAATTAAATATTTTTTGACTAAAATTTACGTGTATTAAAATTTCACGTTTGTAAATTTCTTTTAAAACTAACTGCTTGATATTGTCCAGTAACGTTTCCAGACTGAATGAAGAACTTTTTTAAAATTCTTTCTAACCTTTTGGTAGTTTTCAAAGGCATTGAAATAACCTTTATCTTTTCACTATTTCATATTGCCTTTTAGATACACTTTCATTTTTAATACTTCGCCATTTCTTATATCTTAGTAGGATAGCCAAGTTGAATTCAAGTAATGAAATTATTCCACAGGTTCTGTGAGAACGACTTAGTCAGTAACCGTTTGGAATTTCTTCGTTATTATCTTTTCTTGACATAAGTCCTGAATCAATAGCTCTATGTTGGCATAAATTCTGCACATACATGTTTTCTGTCCGTTATACTTACAATTAGTATTAATACACAACAACGCCTTAGTTTGCAAAAAGTATTATATTCCATTATTACTATGTGTATTTTTCTACGCATTGTAATTATCGTTTTATTTAAATTACCTTTACTGTTTCCTGTTTCTACTAATATATTCTTTCTCGCCTAAACATAATTGGCTGTTCTCATCGTCTTCAAAAAATAAACCCGATATCTTTTTTAACGGTGTTTGAAAGTTTATTAATTTTTTTTTCTCAGATGAACGTTTTTAATTAATGATGTAGTAGACTCGTCTCTGGTTTAGGTTTCTTTTGTGATTACTCCGAAAGCAGCATTTTTATGTTTCAATAGCTTCAGTCATTCATAATATTTTTACTTATTTTTCTCAAATAGATGGACAATTTTCTCTGTCCATTTTGTATCTTAAACGACGTAAGCTAGAAAGCTTCGAAGAAGCAGAACGAGAATTGTCTTTTTAAAAAGTAAATTCACTGGCAGTAGAAAATTGACATATGACCGGTCTGCGTAAATTTAAATCAAATTTTCATTATACGGGATGACTAAAAAGTTTCAATGGGGCTTATATCTTTTTACTAAGAGATGCCAAAAAATGCTCAAAACCGTTTCGGCAGTATCCAGAGGGGACCAAAGTAACCCAACGTCCGCAATCCCACAGCCTCCGCCAGCGCAAATTCGAAATCTTAAATAGTAACCGCCCACTTGCGACTAATCATTAGAAAGCTCTTAAACATGCTTTTCATTGATACCATATAAACGCACATTTGGATAAAACATTTATAATTTATTTGGTAATAAATTGATCAAATGTGTAATTTATGTGATCAATATTAGTCTAGTAGGTAAATAACAAAAAAAAAACGTTTTGAACACTGTAATTAATTTAGTACTTACGTTACATTTACGTACTACAAATTTATTACTTAACAAAGTGTTTAAATGTCCACCATTATTTTCTAAACAATAAAATTAACGGCTTTAAAATTTAGAACTCGCATTTGGGAATTGTACGGCATTCTCGAAGTTCTTCTAGTTTTGTACACCACCGACTTTAAATGACCCTCAAAGATAGAAATATAGCGGTGTAAGGTCCTGAAATCATAGTGGCCATTCTATAGAACCTTTTCCTCCCATTCACTGTTCCGGAAATCTGTCATTAAAAATTTCCGAACAGCAACGGCATAATAAGAGAACGCTAATCTAGTTGGAAAAAAATTAAATTTCCATTTAAATTCACGTTTCCGTCAATTCTGCGTTAATTCTCTACTTCATCTAGGATGAAAGGATCAATAGTATTCTGTATCAGGTTTAAGTGGATATCTCTATTTAGATTTTCTTCGAGAAACAAAAGACCAGTAATTGTACCTCCTACGATACCCGCCAAACATTAATTTTATGCAGTCATTGGTTATGTCCATCACGAAAAACAGGCGGCTTTTCTTTGGACGAATAGTGACAGTTGTGTCTATTCACTGTACTGTTTAAACAAAACGTACATTCCTTACTAAAATACACGTTTTTCACTAACTCTGGATCATGTTCAATTTTCTCCGTCATATCTTCACAAAATTGAATTATTCGATCGTCGTCGTCTTCGACCAGGTCTTGATGGATTTGCATCTTATAGAGATAGAATTTATTTAACGTAAGAACTCGGTGTGTGTGTGTGTGTGTGTGTGTGTGTGTGTGTGTGTGTG